>CM070663.1:12172476-12328701 GCA_036346575.1 Dendrocalamus sinicus
AGATCATTATAGTTTTTCATACTTAGGGCATCGCACCCTACATTACTTACGGCATCACACCGTACGATACTTATGGCATCTCACCATCAAATACTTATGGCATCACACCATATATTACTTTCTCATCACTGGGACATCACCCAGGGAAATCCAAACTAGGGCCATCCACGCCCTCCATTTTCCATTCCCACCCATAAAGTATTTTGAAACAGAACTATATCTAGCAAAGTTCCCATGTTCGCCCTTGACCGTGGGCACGGCTATTCGAATAGTTTTAGACTCTGCAGAGTTGGCACACTTTACCCACAAGAGATAATCCCACTCTTTGCCCCACATGATTCCATAGACATGTGGTCAAGTAGTCTATCACAGGTCCGTTACAATGCATTTTCCTAGCAGGGTTACGTCCGCTAAGGTTTCCACTTCCTCCAGGTACGCCCACCCTTCTGGAAGCCCCCTCTTGCGCCATCACGCCGGAGGATGTGGCCATCCTCTACCCGCCCGTGATCATCATGCCGGAGGATGTGGTCATCATCTACCCGCCCATGATCATACCGGCGCAACCCATACTAAGTTAATGCAAATATTTAGCCCTGCCTATATTTTGCCAGCTTGTGATTGTACTGTTATAACCTGGGAGGTCATCACATGATTCGGTCCTTAATGTTATCTGGGCGGTTCAACCACTAATCCCAATTATGCAATCCCTGCCCACATCCCCACAAACCATCCGCCCAGACAGTAAGCATGTTTTGAGAGTTTTTGGTAACATACATTTATTCCTGTAAATCCACCATATTCCCATCACCTCCTCCCAAAACAGTTCTTTCAGTTCAAGATAGAGTAGTTGGGGTATCGATGATACCCCAAGCATCAAATATTTCTAAGCAGAGCATATCAATAAGGACTTAGTTTGAAAAGTCTTAATGTTATAGTTTCACTAGGGTGACAAGGCTCACATTACCAATGTATGGCAAGAAGAATAGTGTACGCAGATTTATATAGCAAGGTGTAACTAACATTCTGGAATTTGAACATAGCATACCACTTGAAATAATAGCATGCAAGTTGGTAATTTAAAAGAAAGTAATTTTTGCAATACTGGGTTCAATATGATCAAAGTGTCGACTCGCCTGGATCGCTGGTGTCCTGGTCTTGGTCGTCCGGGTTGGCGTTGGCTTCTGCGTCCTCTTCTTGGTCCTCGTAAGCTATATTACGTTGCGCGAAAGTTTGGACAAGAAGTTATCAAACAACACAAATCATCTCCAAAATTCAAATGAACTCAAAATTTTGTGGTTTCGGTCCCATTGGACAGATCTTGAATTTAGATAAATTTACAAATTTGTTTCATTCAATTTGGAGCTAAAATGTAGAAGTTATGATTGGTCAAAGTTCTCTGTTTCAGTCAAATCCTAAAATTACTAAATTCTGACATGTGGGGTCCACTGTCAGCCTCATTTTTATTTTGATTTTTTCCATTTTATTTACTTTCTGTGCTACTGACATGTGGGTCCAGCTACTGTTCAATGGGGTCCACATGTCGGTACGGGTTCAGTGTGAGAGTTCCACTGACCAGTGGGGCCCAGTGGTCAGTGGACGGCTCAGCTCTGGCGGTGACAGTGGGGCCCACCTGTCAAAGCGGAAATAAAAGAAATGTTCGACCTCGGCGCTGAGCCGGGGCTCCGAGCAGCGGCCGAGGAAGGGGGAGAATAGAGTTAGCGCTGATAGCCAAGTGAGCGGGGAGGCTTTGCCTACCTCTATAGGGCAATTAATTCCCTTGAGGTGGGTCTGCAGCGGGGTTGGGCAGAGGAGTCGAGGGCGACGGTGGCCGGTGGCGAGGGGATGTCGGGGAGGTCCGGCGGAGAGTCGAAACGCGTTCCTCGAGCTACGGTGAAGACGATGGCGCAGTCGCCCGGGGCCGAGGAGGTCCGGAGATGGGTCGGCGTCGAGCGGCGGCGGCTCGGGGAGGCTCCGATGACTGCGGCGTACGTGCGTCGGGAAGCTCGGGCGAGGGCGGGGGTGACTTCACGGTGCTCTAGAGGTGGTCCTGGCGTGGGGAATCGGGGCTAATGGCTTGGTTTGGCGGTGCGGTGGTTGCCGGAGTTGGGGAAGAAGCTAGTCGCGCCGGTGATTTAGTGGCCTCGGTTCAGTAGCTTTCGGGGGAATGGAGTGTGCTGTGTGGGGAGTCGGACGGAGGCTTCAGTGCCCTTTATAGCCGGCCGAGTGGAGCTGGCAACGGTCGGGGCGTCCGTGCGGTCATGTCGAGAGCGGCGGAGCAGGCGGCGGCAGTGGGATTCCGGGGCTTGCCAGGCGCGTGCGACCGCTCGGGCAGCCTTCGCACCGCGCACGCGATGGGAAGTGTCGGGCAGCGGATGAAGGCGGGGAGAGGAGGCGTGGCCCGCCTGGCAGAGAGCGCGTGCGCGCTGCGCACGCTGGGCTGGGCCGCGCTGTGGAGTGGCCGCTCGGCCGGCTGATGGGAGTGGGGTTGGGCTGGCTTCGCCGCCTAACTCCACTCATATATATATATATATATATATATATATATATATATATATATATATATATATTTTGTTTGCTTTATTTTTCTTGTCATGTCTTTGGTTAAATTTTGATACAAATTTAGGTGTAAATTTCCAGATTTCATTTTAGGTTCTCCCCTCCTAATTTCTGGATCATCTTTTCGGATTCTTAATTAAAATTTGTAATTATCTCCTAATTGTATATATATATATATCTATATTTTTCCTTTTCATTTCAAATTTTGGGAACCTTAACTAAAAATCTTGGAGAACCACGATAAAATCCAAATCCAAAAATAAAATCATATTGCAAAGTGTCTCAAGGCTCCATAATTTACCAAATCATATTCTTCGGGATGTTACAAACCTACCCCCCTTAAAAGAATCTCGACCCCGAGATTCAACCAAGCTAGTGAATAGGTCGGGGTAATCTCTTCGTAACTGATCTTCGCGTTCCCAGGTGGCTTCTTTCTTCGAGTGATGGCTCCACTGCACTCGACATATGCGGATAGTTTGATTTCTTGTCCTCCTTTCCACCGTGTCCAAGATCTTAATTGGATGCTCCTGATAGGTGAGATCACTTTCAAGCTCGAGTGCTTCCATGGGTGCTTGGTCCTCTGGCACTCGCAGACATTTCTTGAGTTGCGACACGTGGAAGATATCATGGATATTGGACAGATTTGAGGGCAACTCTAGCTAATATGCAACTACTCCCTTCTTAGCTATTATTGGGAATGGTCCGACATAGCGTGGTGTAAGTTTACCCTTAACCTTAAACCTTTTAACTCCTCGCAAGGGTGGTACCTTCAGGTAAACATAGTCCCATGGCTGTATTGGCAAGGATCCTCTCCAAGTTTTTTTTTCTGATTACAAGAAAGACGCGTATGCATGCACATACCTAGAATTAATTATCAGAATCATAGGCCCTTTATTAAATCAAGATCACAATTTTGCAATAATTTTGTTAGAATTGGAGATGCTGCTGAATTAAGACTCTCCAATAAATACTAGAATCGTAAGGGACTATGACTGAGGTCGAGTCTCTGACTACCTTGGGATGTACGTAATTCATCATATATACATAATTAAACTACATGTGTATATATAGGGCCTCTTCTTTTTTGCTGTAGTTTATGGCTTTTGGCTGTTTGTGCGAGAGATTACAGAATAACAGAAACTCACTATTTTTGCCGATATGAATGAAGTCGGTATAGTATGTATTACAATTAACTAGTAGACCCTATCTTGAAAAAAAATACTTCGTTTAAAACTATAAACAAGCCGAAAAATAGCTTTTAGAAGCTGAAAAGAATAGGGCCATATACACATAGTTTAATTATATATATATAAATGTGTCCACTAGATGAGATTATAATGTACAGGTTTTAAATGTACACAATTTAACCTGCTGTAGTCTCAACTTCCCGTTTGCAATAGAATTCCTACAATTTTATATTTGATCATACGTTGCGTGGCAGTGGATCAGAATCTTAAGGCAAAAAACCAACAACTGACGGATTTCATAATCTGTGACGATCAGTCCCTCTCTAAAAAAACAGAACATCGTCTAGAAAAAATTGAACTTTATACGAAATTTACTGAAAAAAATCAACAGTATTAGTGTTCACATAAAATTTGCCGGGACTAGGTCGTTCTCCCTCTCGAAGTGATCAGTAAGTTCAAAATGTGGTTTTCTTTTGTTCGAATCAATTCCAAATAATGTTTAGCATACCTTGCAGGCTTGGTAATTTACCGAAGGTATTAGGAGATGACACATTGACTATTTACCCACGAAGCACGGCAGTATAAGTATCTCTCAGGTTTTCAGTAAGACTTTCAACATAGTAAAGGACCGACAGCAAATTTTGTATATTTTTCTGACAAAGTTATAAACCCATAGAAGAGTCCTAATAGTACTAGTAGAGATCCATTCCGCATTGATTGTTCATGTGGGGAAACTTGTAGCTGTTGCAGTACTCGCCAAGGGATCAATATTCCACAAACAATAAACAAGATATTCCATCTATTCAGTCAGTAGTGGCCGAGTGATCAAATATTCCATAAACAATAAAAAAAATACTCCATCTATTCCATTTAGGGCATCTAACCACCTCAGCCAACTCTTACATGCCATGCCACCCAAAATTCTAGTTGGAGAAAGGAAATGAAGAGAGAGAATGTGCTACCTCGTATACAAGAGATAATCTAGTCTCAAATCATCGCAAGTAGTGGAGAGTATAAGAAGAGAAGTTATGGTGAAAATGATAAAAATAGTTAAAGGAATGGGGGAGTGCGACTAGATTGTTTTCCTCTTCAGGGATATTACATATTGGTTAAGAAACGGTAGCAAATTCAGAAGTTCGATTAGTCTCACTTTCAATATTTTCATTTTGAACATACTAAGTTTGTGAAGTACTACCTACAATTGTCCTAGAAAAAAATATCATCAAAAAATGAAGCATCTCTAGACTCTATTATAGTGTTAACAATAATCTTAGGAGGTTTTGGTTTAACTACTAATAATCTATAGGTCGTGCAATTATGAGCATATCCTAGAAAAATACAATTGACTGAGTTCTCATAGAAAAATTATCCTCAAAAAATGAAGCATCTCTATACTCTATTATTGTGTTTACAATAATCTTAGGAGTTTCTGGATTAACTACTAAAAATCTATGGGCTGTGCAATTATCGGCATATCGTAGAAAAATACAATTGACTGTTTTATGTTCAATCTTTCTCTTTTTCTACAATAATATATTGACATTAGGTTTTTTCTCCTTCCACAACTTATATGGAGTAATATCACTCTTTTAATGATTACTCTATTTAGGATGAAAGTTGCTGTCAATATACCTTGCCTTCACCATGCCTTAGGCATACCGGTACTCTCTAACATGGCATTAATCAAGTCTATCAGTGTCAAGTTTTTCCTCTCAGCTACTCCATTTGATTTGGATAAATATGATGGTGTAATCTCATGGACTATACCATGATCAGAACAAAATTGGAAAAAATCATAAGAGATGTACTCTCCTTGACGACCAGACTTCAGTTTTTTTATTTTCTTCTCTAGTTAGTACTCAACCTCAGTTTTACAAGTCTTAAAGTAGTTTAAAACTTCATCTTTATATTTTACCAAATACACATAGTAGTAGCATGTTACATCATCAATAAAAATTAGAAAATATCTTTTGCCTCCTTTTATCAAAAATACGTTCATTTCATACAAATCTGAATGAACAAGATCTAGTGGTGCTAAGTTCTTTTCATCCTGTAATACTTTAAAGGGTTTTTGAGCCTGCTTTGCTTACACACTTGACTAGCACTTTGATCTTTTGATAATTTCACATTTTGGAATTAAATCTAATATGGACATTCTAGCAATTCTTTCAAAACAAATATGACAGAAACAAGAATGCAAAATACTAGCCTCACATTTATTTAAAATAGTTGCAACATTCATATTATAACAAGACTCTAAAGTATTTAAACGGAACAAGCGTCTACTCTCATAGCCTTTACCAACAAGCTTCTTGTGGATGCGACAGTCCTTCGCCATATGACTGTCTTTTCCGCACATAAAGCAGGTGATGTCCCTCAAATCTTTTTTCTTAGTTTTCTTCTTCTTAAAGCTAGTTGTTTTGTTTGGTTTGGTGAATTTGTACTTCTATGTAGTTGTCTAGTAACTAACGCCATTATACTAAAATAATCAACTAGTTAATGCTAAGTTATTCACCGGTAACTACTCATATTCAAACAAAAAATTGATATTTAAGCAGTCTCATGACTAGTTAAAAGGACATAGATGATGCATGGTTAAGCAAAAATTCATGACTAGTTAAAAGGACATAGATGATGCATGGTTAAGCAAAAATAAGGTGAACTTGGCTTGCTAAGTGGTGCACCACATCACGGCACAATCGTGTGTCGCATGTCACATGATTTTTCACAAGAAAATATACGAATATATGCATGCTTGCGTGCGCATATGTGTGTTTAGCCAAAGTCCTCCTCATGCCATTCTCATCCCTGTCACGTGATTCAAGTAGTGGCAAGAACTCTACCTTATAAATTGGTTTCATCCACTTTGCCTTAGCAATATGGTACTAAACCATGCATGCTTTGGAACTATAGAAAATGGACCTCACTCATATTGGCCTATTTCTAACAGCAATGTGTATAAAGTTTACAACATAGGACCGACCAGCCAAATAAACATAAGTATCAAGTGGAAAATTGCAAAATCGCAGCGGAAGACAAGTGAAATAAGTGCACGGTGATAGCCTCCTATAGTGAAGTCCAACTAAAACCAAGGGATGGATCGAGTTTAGGTAGGAGAGGGGATGCTAAGAATGGCCAGGGCAAAGTTTTTAGCTCACCGATTAGGTGGAATTGCTCAGGCAATGGTGGTGGCCAGAGTTGAGAGAAACAACGAGGATCTGGCGATGCACTACAGTGGAGGTGGAATTACATGAGGGAAAACCAAATTAGGGAGGAGTGGCATGATATGATGTGGACAGAAGGCAAGGGGCTCACCGAGAAGACTCGGGCCATGGCAGAAAAGAGTGGAGCACATGTAATGAAGCTCGAGACAAATGCGTGTTCCAGGCAAAACAAGGAGAAGCTTGGCTTCTTGTGAAAATGAGATGAGGGAGCCGATAACGTGGTCGGAGGGGCTTTGCAGGCACGAGATGGGCAAGAGTGGCTCACGAGTTGTCACAAGCTCGACAGGAAGAGTGGCTCTGGTTCTTCTCTGCAAACACGATGCACAGTAGACGACAAAGGGGAAAAGGTGCTGCGCGGCAATGTGATGGCTTGGTGCTAGGTAGTAGAGCAGGGAACGGTGGATGGAGGTGTGAAAACCTAGGGGCATCATTGGCGAGAGGTGGAAAGCCCGATCTGTCAGTGAGCGAAGGGGAGGGGTCCTAACGGGTGTTGTTCGGTCCCACTCCTTAGCGACGGGATTTAAACGATTAGAGAGAAGCTGTAAACATAGAAATATGCATTTGCAAAGTAGGAAGCCTAAAGGATAAGTGAAGAAGCGTATTTGGTTCAGTTGTTAGCTTTGTGAAATTTTTAAACATAGCAAACAAGCTCAAAAAATTATGAAACTTTTTGTGGAGGCTCCTGACATAGGGTTGATGCTTGTGTATGTTTTCCAAAATTTTATCTGACATAGTGCTGATGCTTGTGTATGTTTTCCAAAAATTTATCTTCTTTAAATTTTTCTCAAAAAATCTTTGAAGGCCGCTGCTTTATGCAAAATACACTATTTTGATTTGAATAATTTTAGTAACATGCTCAAAAATGTTCAAATTTTTATATCTAGCACCATGAACTTATTTTTGAGTTTTTGAAAAAGTTTATACCATAAATTCTCCTATGCTACTTTATGGATCATCTTTTCATATTTGATTTTTAATTCAAATTAAATTCTATCAATCGTATATTTCTTTTCGAAAAATTTGTATTTACATGTTACTTTTCGAAGGAACTCAATCAAAAGCGAAGATAATATATAAGATGGAAGCAAAAGTTTTAATTTTTATTTTTAACTACCTAGAATATGCGCTGTTAGAGGGCAACTTGCATGGACCGATAACTCACTTATGTCATATTAGTGACCTTTGGTTCACCGGGAACGTGAGAGGCATCTTCCACGGTGGTTTGCCGGGAACGCAAGGCATCTTCCAAGGTGCCAGTGAGCAAGCCTTTGTGTCACCCATCTACAGTGAACTTTGCTGTTTTCCTTCTGCGTCATTTTGTGTCTCTTTCCACCATGCCATCTGAGATAAAATACATGCGTACCTAGACATACATCTAGTTGAAATCAGCGACAAAGACATAAAACGAAGAATTACTATTTTGACTTACGGACAAGATGGCATGGGGATAGAAAAACAGCAGTATCCTTTTTGTGGATGAGGCTATGAATCTATGATCCACAGTTTGCACGCAAGAGGACCTCTTTAATGCTTCTCGAGAGTTCACGTTCTATCCTGGAGGCACGTGTCACAGCCACTAATCAGCCATTACGGGCAAAAAAAATACAGACATACAAAATTTAAATTTATTTACCCATCGCAAACCGTCTTAGATTGGCATGGAAATCCTATGGTTCGCGTTCAGCCTCAGATTCGCGGACCCTTCTCAAGGCGAGCACCAACCTAGTAGCTTCCTGGTTTGGCATGTCGAACAGTGCGGAAATCCTATGGTTCGAGTTCAGGATCCTGACATAGTGTTGATTGAGCACGGTGGTTTTTGGACTATTGGGTCTACCATGGCACTGCGGATGGCAAGTTTGTTGTATATACAGCAGAGCATGCATGCATGCGAGAGTACTAGGCTTAGATATTAAAAATCTGTAAATAACACTGCAACAAAAAAAAACCTTGTAGAAACATCTTATTTATAAGTTAGAGATGTATTAAATCATCTCGAGAGAATTGTTGAGTCATTTTATAAAGCGTCCTAAGAGCGTCTCTCTATGGACCGTGTCAAAAACCATAGAGCCGCTTTGGTACTGAAAAACATTCAAAAATCATATCAAGAAACGTCTCTATATGCTACATGGTACTCAAACATAAAGTCTAAAGAAAAACGTCTCTAAGAGATCATTTTGTTGTATATCTATATATAGTTGATGAAGAACGTTTACCAAGAAATTGTCATTTGTATCATATTTTGGGAAAAAAATGTTTACGGAAATTTACTATTGACGTGTGAATGGAAGGCTTTCTAGTATAATTTCCTACCGTCGACGCTACTCACAATATGTGATTTATCCGTTGTGGTAAACTTCAGCTTCGTCTACGTTCAAAACTGTTAGAAATCGGCCCAATAAGCAAGGCATATTTCGCGAATCCCAAAGCATGCATAATTAGTACCATATTGCTAAGCTAGAGTGAGGAAGACCGATTTATAAGGTGGAGTCCTCTCCACTCCTTGAATATGGAAAGAGATGGTTTGAGGATGGCTCTGTCTAGTCACACACGCACGCACGTATTCGCGTGACGTGGCGCGCCACTTAGTCTCCGGTCATATGACGCGAACAACCGGAGTCTATGAGCCAAACATTTCCCTTCCCTACCCGGCGAACCTAAGTCAAATAGAGAATAAAGGCTCAGTACTGGGATAAATCAAGAGTGATTTTGACACCCAATATTGAGTAACACGTCGAGCAGCAAAAGTAGTCAAACACGACTGACCTCTAACTACCCTACGCTCTCTGTCGCTCAAAGATGCAGAAGGTCTGTGAGCAGACCTGAAGCTGTTGCTGGGAGTGTAGACTTGTAGATTAAAAATCTGTAATAACATCTGTACATAATTCACGAAGAATGTTTACCAAGAAATTGTCATTTGTATCATATTTTTTGGAAAAAATGTTTACTAAAATTTACTATTGACTAGTTAATGGAAGGCTTTCTAGTATAATTTCCTACCGTCGACGCTGCTCGCAATATGTGATTTATCCCCTGTAGTAAACTTCAGCTTCGTCTACGTTCGAAACAACTCGTAAATAATTCTCATTCATGACGGATCAATGACCCGAAAACGAGGGAGTTGATTTGATACAACCTGCAGTGGAGAACACGGCAATTTACCGATGTTCTCTGATGACAGCCCAGCTACAGTGATTTCTAGAGGGTTTTGAATAGAAAGGAAACTCCAGAAAGTGGTGAGTGTAACAGCCCAAAACTATGTTCTCTGTTGACAAATTTATTAAAATATTTTGGCATGCTTTTGAGCTTTTCCTGCATTTTGAAACAATTAAAAACCTTCCCTAAAATATGTAGTAGAAATATTTTTAGAAGAACAAAAGGCTGACAAAATAGTAGGGTTAATTATAATAAAAACAAGCGATAAATTTTCAGAAATTTTTAAGGTCGTTTACTATATTTAAAAATCTCTCAAAGTCTTAAGCTTGAAACCAAAATTCAAATCCTATTTCTTTCCCAACCCCGACTTAGGCCGAATATGGCCTCGGCCTAGTACTTCATCGCCCGCACCCAACGCCGATATGGCCTAGCACTGACCCAACCCCGCCTACCTCTCTCCTCATCTCCTCTTGCTACCATGTAGGGCCCGTGCATCAGGTGGCTTCTTCAACCTCGTGTCACCCCCAACCGCCACCATGTTCACCACTGTTCTCTCCTTCTCCTGCTGAGCGTTGGGGTTAGGACCATCACTATAGGCTTCGCTTGACACCTCACTGCGTCTGGCCAGTCGCTGATGCCTGTCCATTGTCGGTCTTGTGTAGCCAGCATTGTCGCCCGTACCTGCCCCCTATTCTGACAGAGCCACCCACAGATTTGGACGCCTAATGCAGTTGTCAACTCTGCCTTGCCTAGTATCATTGCCGCAGCTCCCTCCGATGCCATTTTGTCACCTTCACTTGTACGTATCATTAGAGAGGGAGAGGCCACTGTGAGAAACTCGCAGTGGCCATCGTTCTTCTCATAGACACTTAATCTGTCCAATTGTTTCATAGTCCTCCTAGCTCGCCACTCGCTACTGCCCAAAGAATCCTAGCCATTCATCCTTTGGTTCCCGGGAACACGAGGCATCTTCACAGTGGTTCGCCGGGAACACAAGGCATCTTCCACGGTGTCAGTGAGCAAGCCTTCGTGTCACCCCATCTCTAGTGAGCTTTGCCATTTTCCTTCCATGTCATTTTGTGTCCCTTTCCACTGTGAGTAGAACCCCTCAAATTATTTCTCCTTTCATGCAATATAGCCGTCGGATTGCCAATGTTGTCCTTAACTCCAACCGAAACCGCCACCACTTGCTTTTCCTCTCTAGGAGCTTATTGCTAATTAATTGCTCCTTTGTTATCCTTGAGTATCTCAAAGACTAACCCTTAACTTCTTGCTAGCTGCGGCTGTTTGAGGGAGCCTACCACTATGAACCTCCTCTGCATTGCTACACGTTGTTGTCACCAAGCACCTTAACCACTCTCCGTTGCTACCGAGCCCTCTGTGGCACAACTACAAAAAGGGTCATCCTAGACGCCTCATCATAGATGGTTTAACACAAACTGTCGGTGATAAAGTTACCGCAAATGGTTTTACAAGATGGATTATCTAAGTCCACAACGATGGGAAGAACTGTCGGGATGACCTACTTATCGTAGATGGTTTTTATTCTGAACGTCGTGATACATCACAGATGGTTTAACACAAAAACCATTTGTGATGTTCAGTACTTATCACGATTTATTTTTGTTCTAAATCGTTTGTGTTAATATTTCATGTCGGACCCGGATTTTTCAATCCAAATCCATCATGTTGTACTTTTTTCTACTCCTGGATCAGAGGTAGTGCACACAGAACATTGCTGAATCATTTTACATACATCGCAAAAGTTCATTAAATGACAAACCATAATTGTCTTACATCCCGAAGAAGAAATGGTTCACATAAGGGCCACACCGCCATAAGTTATATTACAATAAAAGTAGCGAAAATCCCAACAAAAGTAGAACCAATACCACAGTAAGTGATGGGGTGATTAAGTGCCATATATATTATCTAGACTGGGATAATATATATGCACACAATCTCCATCAAGATCTCTTGTCTATAGCCCAAAATACGAAAATAGCGGCCTAGTTATCGTTGTTGCTTCCTCCAGCGTTAGCAGGGGCATCTTCATGATCATAGTGTCCATGGGTCCCTGTCTCTGTGTTTGATATTGCGAGTATGAGCACAACAACCGTGCTCCGCGAGCCGACACACAGAATGCAAGTAAATAGTATGCATGGCTTGACAATGGAAAAGCATAGGGCTATTTTATTTGCCAAGAGTGCTTTTGAATACAATTACTTAAAATTCCCTATGACCTAGCAGGTTTAAAGCACATTTAAGGTACTAATCCATATTCTCATAAATTTTTCCTTACATATGGCATCACACCATATGCCCAAGATCATTATAGTTTTTCATACTTAGGGCATCGCACCCTACATTACTTACGGCATCACACCGTACGATACTTATGGCATCTCACCATCAAATACTTATGGCATCACACCATATATTACTTTCTCATCACTGGGACATCACCCAGGGAAATCCAAACTAGGGCCATCCACGCCCTCCATTTTCCATTCCCACCAATAAAGTGTTTTGAAACAGAACTATATCTAGCAAAGTTCTCATGTTCGCCCTTGACCGTGGGCACGGCTATTCGAATAGTTTTAGACTCACACTTTACCCACAAGAGATAATCCCACTCTTTGCCCCACATGATTCCATAGACATGTGGTCGAGTAGTCTATCACAGGTCCGTTACAATGCATTTTCCTAGCAGGGTTACGTCCGCTAAGGTTTCCACTTCCTCCAGGTACGCCCACCCTTCTGGAAGCCCCCTCTTGCGCCATCACGCCGGAGGATGTGGCCATCCTATACCCGCCCGTGATCATCATGCCGGAGGATGTGGTCATCCTCTACCCGCCCATGATCATACCGGCGCAACCCATACTAAGTTAATGCAAATTATTTAGCCCTGCCTACATTTTGCCAGCTTGTGGTTGTACTGTTATAACCTGGGAGGTCATCACATGATTCGGTCCTTAATGTTATCTGGGCGGTTCAACCACTAATCCCAATTATGCAATCCCTGCCCACATCCCCACAAACCATCCGCCTAGACAGTAAGCATGTTTTGAGAGTTTTTGGTAACATACATTTATTCCTGTAAATCCACCATATTCCCATCACCTCCTCCCAAAACAGTTCTTTCAGTTCAAGATAGAGTAGTTGGGGTATCGATGATACCCCAAGCATCAAATATTTCTAAGCAGAGCATATCAATAAGGACTTAGTTTGAAAAGTCTTAATGTTATAGTTTCACTAGGGTGACAAGGCTCACATTACCAATGTATGGCAAGAAGAATAGTGTACGCAGATTTATATAGCAAGGTGTAACTAACATTCTGGAATTTGAACATAGCATACCACTTGAAATAATAGCATGCAAGTTGGTAATTTAAAAGAAAGTAATTTTTGCAATACTGGGTTCAATATGATCAAAGTGTCGACTCGCCTGGATCGCTGGTGTCCTGGTCTTGGTCGTCCGGGTTGGCGTTGGCTTCTGCGTCCTCTTGGTCCTCGTAAGCTATATTACGTTGCGCGAAAGTTTGGACAAGAAGTTATCAAACAACACAAATTATCTCCAAAATTCAAATGAACTCAAAATTTTGTGGTTTCGGTCCCATTGGACAGATCGTGAATTTAGATGAATTTACAAATTTGTTTCGTTCAATTTGGAGCTAAAATGTAGAAGTTATGATTGGTCAAAGTTCTCTCTGTCAGTCAAATCCTAAAATTACTAAATTCTGACATGTGGGGTCCACTGTCAGCCTCATTTTTATTTTGATTTTTTCCATTTTATTTACTTTCTGTGCTACTGACATGTGGGTCCAGCTACTGTTCAATGGGGTCCACATGTCGGTACGGGTTCAGTGTGAGAGTTCCTCTGAGCAGTGGGGCCTAGTGGTCATTGGACGGCTCTGGCTACAGCGGCTGACAGGTGGGGCCCACCTGTCAGGCGGAAATAAAAGAAATGTTCGACCTCGGCGCGCTGCGTGGCCGGTGGCTCGAACGCGCGCGGCCGAGGGAACGGGGGAGAATAGAGTTAGCGCTGATAGCCAAGTGAGCGGGGAGGCTTTGCCTACCTCTATAGGGCAATTAATTCCCTTGAGGTGGGTCTGCAGCGGGGTTGGGCAGAGGAGTCGGGGACGACGGTGGCCGGCGGCGAGGGGATGTCGGGGAGGTCCGGCGGAGAGTCGAAACGCGTTCCTCGAGCTACGGTGAAGACGATGGTGCAGTCGCCCGGGGCCGAGGAGGTCATGTGTTTGGTTAAATTTTGATACAAATTTAGGTGTAAATTTCCAGATTTCATTTTAGGTTCTCCCCTCCTAATTTCTGGATCATCTTTTCAGATTCTTAATTAAAATTTGTAATTATCTTTTAATTGTATATATATATATATCTATATTTTTCCTTTTCATTTCAAATTTTGGGAACCTTAACTAAAAATCTTGGAGAACCACCATAAAATCCAAATCCAAAAATAAAATCATATTGCAAAGTGTCTCAAGGCTCCATAATTTACCAAATCATATTCTTCGGGATGTTACATTTCAACTTCCTCGCTCTCGCCGAATTTGAATTTTCTGCTTATCTCTCTGGATTTGCTCTTTAATATAGATGGCTTGGTTGTTCTTCTCCTCATCCCCGCTTCTTTCTTCTCACTTCTCCACTCCTCTCCTCATCTCCTCTTCTCTCTTTTCCACTCCTCATCTCCTCTTCTCTCTTCTGACTTCTCCTTCACTTCTTCTCACCAAATTTTCTCTTAAAAATAGAAGGCTCGGTGGGCTCTTCTTCTCCTCATCTCCTCTTCTCTCTTCTCACTTCTTCTCCTCTACTCCTCTTCTCCTTTCCCCACCTCTTCCTCAAACCCATCTATCTGATTTTGCTATAACTTGGATGCCCAAAATTTGGCTAAGTCTGTATTTCTACTGTGGCTTGGATGCCCAAAATTTGGCTAAGTTTGTATTTCTAACGTGGTTTGGATGCCCAAAAGTTGGCTAAGTTTGTATTTTAATCGTGGCTTGGATGCTTAAAAATTTGGCCAAGTCTGTATATTTACCATGGCTTGGATGGTAAAAAATTTGGCTAAGTCCTAATTTTACCGTGGTTTTGATTTGTATGACTTGGAATCCTAAATTTTTGGGCATCCAAGCTACGGTTCAAATGAAGACTACCGTGGTTTTGATTTGGTATGACTTGGAATCCTAAATTTTTGGGCATCCATGCTACGGTTCAAATGAAGACTTAGCCAAATTTGGGCATCTAAGCCACAGTAAAAATGCAAATTTAGCCAAATTTTTAGCTCTAATACAGCTATCACAGATGGTTTTTTTACCAAGAACCGTGTGTGATAACTGACTATTATAGACGGTTCTAGTTTTGAACCATCTGTGACAATGGACAATCATAGACAGTTCTAGTTCCGAATTGTCTGTGATACAGTTTTCATAGAGGATTCAAAAACCATCTATGAATAACCCCTATTATTACTGACCCATGAAGTCAGATGGTTCAAGGAACTATGATGACAGTTCCGAACTATCTGTGATGACGGTTCTGCACTGTTTGTGATGAACTTTTATGTGGTAGTGTGAGCTCCTGGTAGTTCCTCTTGCTAGTGCACTTGTTAGATTTGAATCTTTAAGTTCATAGTCGAGACTTCCCCATTACCTTCCATGGCATCACCGTGCCTTCATGTCATTGGGTCGGCTCTAATGACCTTTGTTTCCCGTGTCGACTACTGTAGCATTGTCCAGACTCCCTCTAGCTTACGTTGTGGCCTAGTTCACTCTTTTTGGTCTCCTCCATCTATCTCCCCAGCTACCACCACCTCTTGGTTCGCTTCAACCTTGCCGTTCGATTTTGCTAGTCTCTAAGGCCACTCCATCACTGCATCACTGTTGACTCCTCTACTCTGTGTTGCCCTACTCTATTTCCTCTCTCTATCTAGTGGGCCATGCCAAGTGATTAGATTAGCACAAATTAGTCTTCATTAAGTTCAATGAGTCACAAACATGTGGGACCGGCATGTTAATTAATCAAAGTCTAATTTAAGTCGTTTCCAAAAGCTATCTAGCTAACATTTTGTGCCCACATGTTAGCCCTTTTCTGAAGTTAATAAAACCTTGACCTGTAGGCCCCACTAGGTTTTCCTTTAGAAAGAAAAATAGAAATTAAAATAAAATTTCACATACAATATTTTTCCTTTTATTTTCATCATTTTTCCAAACTTAACCAAATTTAAATCCTTATGACTTTGGCATACGAACTCCAAATTAAGTGAAACTTGTTTATAAATTTTTACAAAATGATGCTCTTTCATATTTTGCAAAAATACTTGAATTTAGCCTTAGTTTGTCTTATTTTGTCTCTTATTTGTGCTATTTGCCTATATGCATGCAGATACTAACATTCCAGATAGTTTCGCTGATGAGCAAGAGCAAGAACCAACATCCAACGAACAAGGCAAGAACCAACTCTGACCATATTGATTCTATATTTTACCATTATGTTTGTTGTGTTTCAAAATTAATCCTGTGATGACCTCCTCGTGTAAAACAGTACTACCACAAGTCTACAAACTGCAACTCTGCCAAGTAGGGTTACTAGCCGTTACAGTCTTTCCACAAGTAGGGGAGTGAAGTTGTGCATGCGCGGACCAAGGTCCAGCATGAATGGGACACCGTGTAAGGGTGATGTGTGCCCGTTTCTCTAGCGCTGTGGAACGTAGTAGTCCAGCTCTACTAGATGTTAGGGTATGACTTTCCGCACTAATTTATGGGGGCTACCTCGGGTGCATCTCCATAAGGGTGGACTGGCAATGGGGGTGAGTTAACTACAAAAAGCTGCATGACGATCACTCGATCTACATGACCAAGGAATCGTGTAGGGCTATCGGGTTGATAGTCTCTTGTGGGCAAAGATGCACATCTCTGCAGAGTATAAACTATTTGAATAGCCGTGCCCATAGTTATGGGAAGACATGGGAACTTCCTTGAGTTAGTTCTATTTCAAAAACCTTTGGGGTTATAATGAAAACTTGTTAGGCAGTGGTGAACCTTACTTCGATTTTTCCTGGAGAGAACTGTACTCCAGTGGCGAAAACTAGCATTTGGTGGAGGTAACCATGCACTATAAAAGGTGGATGTAATATGCACTACATGTAATATTGCACTCTCATAACAAGTTTAGAAAATCTGTTTTAGTTAAAAACTACTAAGTCTCAAGAGCTTTTCTATTTATTATACTTTCCAAATAATGTTTTTAGCAACCAAAAGAACCTCAAGCCTCACTTGACAGCCTTGCATGTATTATTATTGCATTCTATGTGGTAGCTTGCTGAGTACCGTTGTACTCACTCTTGCTTAATTACCATAATTCAATCAGTAAGGTAAGCAGGACAAGTCCTGCTGTGCGTTGAAGGAGTCAACAGAGTTTGATGTCTGAACCTTAAGATATGTTGGGACTCAAAGTTTTTTTTACGATTAGACTACTTTGGTTGACTTGCATATTTAAAAGTTTTAGTTGCTTCCAACTTATGAAAATTTAGAAAAGGTTTTAATTAGTTGCTAAAAATGTAGTTACTAACCAAGATCTCAGAAACTTTTCATTGATCATTTAGTTTTGAAAACATGCAAATTTTGGAATGTAATAAAGACTAAGATAAATTCCTTGGATAAATGTATTGTCATATTCAAAAGTAGTGCCAAGTATTTCCATTAAAAATGAATTTGACTTCGCAACTCTGACTAATGTTATGCTTTTGTGCCAAATTACTAGTCAGCACCATTCACTACTATAGAGAAGGCTATACTAAATGCCTCATCGTAGACAGTTTTAGTAATTTGTCATTTTTGTAATTAGCACGGATGATTTTATAAGCATGATTGTCTATGTTACTAACCGTGATTAGAACTATCTGTGATAATTAATTGTTACAAACGGTTCTTGTTTACAACCATTTGTGAATCATCACAGACAGTTATATTTAAAAACCATCTGTGAAGTCTCCCGTTATCACAAATGGTTCTAAACAAGAACCATCTATGATAATTCACAAAGAACCATTTGTGATAATTATCTGCCACATATGGTTTGTGGTTGGAAGTCTCTATGAAATGTACTCTATTATTAAATACCCGCCCGATCCTGACAGCTTTGTCTGCAGATTCTGGGTTTGAATGTGCGGCTTTAGGGCATTCGATGAAAGCATATCATAGATTTGCATATGTACTTATAGATTTATTTGTTCTTAGTTATCTAAAGTTAGTATTTTTCTTGTAAATAACTATATTCTTTATAACTAAGAGGGATGATAGGTAGCTTTAGATCTAGCTCGATAGTTTGCTCTAATTTAAGAATGGGTCTCAGTACTCCTAGTCTAGCTAGCTATAGGAGTATTAATCTAAGTTAACACTAATTTGTTACATGCATACCGTAGATGGATCGAAGCTCGATGTACGTTGAAAACTATATGAGTGAAGAGTACATTAGTGGTGTATCTGCTTTTAGAAGAGTGGTCGAGCGGGATATGTTCAAGAGGAGGATAAAAATATATGTATTGTCTATGCACTGATTGCGATAATCTGAAGATGTTTACCAACTCAGTGCAGATCGAAGCACACTTGATTCGAAGAGGTTTCAAAAAGTGGTATACATATTGGACCAGTCATGGTGAACAGAAGATTATATAGAAAGATACTTACAATATCATTGTGGAAGACAATGATATGCCGGATGTGGACTGCGTTTTTAATGATGATAGGTCACATGATGAAAATCTTGATCAAATGCTATGCGATACAGAAGGGAACTATAGTGAGAGAGAGTTTGGTAAATTAAAGGGCTTGATGGAGGACTCGAAGAAACCTTTGTTCTTGGGTTGCAAGCCACAATACACAAGGTTATTATCTGTTCTTGAACTACTAAAATTGAAGGCAAGCAATGATTAGTCCAACAAGAGTTTCACAGTGTTGTTAGGTCTCCTAGCGGACATTCCTCCAGAGGGAAACATGTTGCTCAGAACCACGTAACAAGCCAAGAATGTTCTTTGTCCATTGGGAATGGAAGTAGAAAGAATACATGCATGTCCGAAAGATTACATTGTCTACTATAAAGAGTATGTCTGGTGTGCAACACATCCAAATACAAGCGTAAGAATGACTTCGATGATAGTGAGGGCATCGAGGTGTAGGAAGGACCTCCTACTAAGGTGTTATGGTATTTACTTGTAATTTCCCGTTTCAAGTATTTATTTGTGAACCGAAAGGAGGCAAGATTGTTGTGTTGGCACTTAGAAAAGTGTAAGAAGGATGGAAAGCTCAGACACCCTGTTGATTCTACCTAGTAGAGAAACTTCGATAGAAGCCTTGAAGACATTGCTGTGGAACCAAGAAATATAAGGTTTACATTGAGTACACATATATGGAATGAATCTTTTCGGTAACATGAGCTGCCGACACAGCACCTAGGACATAAATCTATGTATGTACAACCTTCCTCTTTGGCTATGTATGAAGCAAAAGTATATTTTAATGTCACTACTTATCCAAGGACTGAAGTATCTTGGGAATGATATTGATGTATTCCTAGTACCACTGTTGCAAGATCTTGTGACACTATGGAACAAAGGCATACAGGTATGGGATACATACAAACGAGAGAACTTCATATTATACGCCATGTTGTTCTTTACCATTAGTGATTTTCCTACCCTTGGTAACATATCTGGGTTGAGTACAAAAGGAGCCAAAGTCTATCCGCACTACTTAGATAATATCGAGAGTGTGTGGTTTGAACAACTCGCACAATACTATCTACATACGTCTCCATAGGTTGCTTCTAAGGTATCAATCATACCGCTGTAACACCCCAGGACCCACATTACCCTGGGATGCTACTAAAATCTGCTCTACAACTAGCCAATTTACAAGATAAATTAAACTAGCAACATTTACTAAACAAGATAGTATAAGCGGAAGCATAAACAACTAAGGAATAACAAGATAGTGATAGCAATTCAATATTTAAAATATCCTCCAACATTTTAATCTGAAACATAGCTCACAAATTTAACAGTATTAAGATAATGTAAACAAAGCTATGCAAAGGTCTAGAATCCTTTCAACTTTATTACAACATAAAAATATGATTCACATGCATCAGTGTGGTGCCGCTCTACCCTTCCCATGCATGCTCAAAGTCCACCTGTAGGGAGGGGAAACAAGGATAAGATAAAATCTCAGCAAGCAAACTGTTTAACAGGCTATTCGAACTACAAACAATTGTACATCATCATTTATAATTCCATACAACCACAACCACAATTCATGTCCACAATTATTAAACCACCACAAACTTCCATAAATCATATCTCTTCAATTTGAGTTTTAATTGGCATATGAATGCAGTCATTTTATCCTCAATTAAATGCAAATGAAACATTTAATCTTCCACAACCACAATAGATTAATCATCAATATTTACTCTTCCACAGTTAACAATGTTTATATCCTCAACCTCAAATCACCATCAATGACAGTAAAGCATTAACAAATAAATCTTGTTTGACTACTTTAAAACCTCAACCACTATCACCCCCAAAGGCAATAAAACATATGTATGATCACCTCACTACTTTATTAATTCTCACATCCACAGTTGCTATCAACAATTAATACAAGAGAAAAGAATCTCAAGCCACAACCACAATCCTTACCATACACAAGGGACGAACCCCATTGTACGACCACATCCACAATCCTCTTACCGCAAATAGCTCACATGAGCCAATTCCACATTACAACTATGAAGTTGTATACTCCACCAAAATAACATCACCACAATATATTGCATATGTATGCAAATGATCTTTCCACAATGCAATGCATATGAATGCTTTCATGCTATGCTCCACATCACTCTTTCCCAGCGGGATTAGAGCTGCATCGTATTACGGCAATATACGATGCTCCCAGCGGGATAAGAGGTCATCGTATTACGTCAATATACGATGCTGTACCGGTACGGTCGCGGCTAGGCGCGGCGACATCCACATATGCAAATGACATGATATGATATGAATGATATGATAATCATAAATCACATTAATCCATCCTCAAAGGAGCATCATCACGCTCACAACATATCCACCTCCACAAGTTCACCACATGTTTATTTTCATATTGCACATTTGCACCTTAATCAAAATTCCACATGACTACTAGCAGTTTATCAACATATCAATTGATCAATACTTGCTACCATCACCACATTTAAAATATCATGCAATCATGCCATAAGGTATCAAATTACGATAATAATGTAAATTGCAAGTAGAAGGAATAACAAGTTAAACGGTAGCAACCACCGCTACATTTACTTGCCTTAACCGACGAAGCGAAGCAAATCAAGAGCGCTCAGGGACAAGACCACCTAGATGAAGGATCACCCCTTTTTTCCTCTTCTTCTTCTTCTCCTTCCTTCTCCTTCCTTCTTCTCCTTCTCCTTCCTCTCCTTCTCCTTCCTCTCCTTAGCTCCAAGGGCAGCAGCAATGGGGCGCCAATTCCTGGGAGAGGGGCGGCCACAAAGGGGGAGAAAGGGAAGGAGGGGGTGGCGGCTGGGTGTGGGGAGAAGGGGGAGGAGGGGGAAAGGCCTAGGGTTAAAAGGGGGAGAGAAGGGGGTGCGGCTTGGGGGGTGGGTGCGCCACCCCCTTGGGCCTTGGCCCAAGGGCGGTCGGCCCACTCCCCAAGCAGCCCAATCTGGAATTTTTAAAATTAATTTTTAATATATTTTATTCATTTTTCAATGTTCTACAAATTTTATTTTTCCCTTCCCGCGATTTGCCCAAAAACCGGCGACTCCGCGATTGTTTTGAAAACTTACGCCGTAACGGCGTTCGGGATATTACAACCGCAAGATGAAGAAATAATTTGATGGAAACAAGAAGGAAGAGGTCTATGATATGGTTAAGGATATCAATATTGTACTTGGAAAGGGACATAAGTTAAGGACCCGTCAGAAGAACATGTAGAAGAAGAGATCAATATTTTGGAACTTGCCTTATGGGAGCACTTAGAAGTTCACAATTGCATCGATGTCATGCACGCTGAGAAAAAATATATGTGATAGCTTGATTGGTCTCTTATTAAACATGCGTGACAAAACAAAAGATAGTGTCAATACACGGTTTTGCTTGGTCGCTATGAACATTAGGACCAAATTATCACTAACAAAGACTGATAAAGGCTAAGCATACCTTTCCCCAGCTTCCTACACTTTGTCTAAGGCCGAAAGAACTGAACTATGCTAGTGTTTGCACGGTGTGAAAGTTCCGTCTGGTTACTCTACCAGTATGAAGAAACTTATTTGCATGGAAAATTTGAAATTAATTAGTGTGAAGTCTCATGATTGTCATGTTCTAATGACATAATTACTTCCTATTACAATTAGAAGTATTTTTCCAAACAAGGTTGGGGTGAATCATGAGGCTAAGTTATTTCTTTAAAATAATTGCTTAGAAGGTCTTCGATCCCGATGGACTAGATACTCTGTAGACTGAGGTGGTGATGACTCTATATCATCTTGAGATCTATTTTCCTCTATTATTTTTTGATATCATGTTCCATCTTATTGTCCACCTTGTGAAAGAGATAAAGATATGCAACTCCATATTTCTACGTCACATGTACTCATTCGTGAGGTACATGGGAATTTTTGAGTCTTATGTACAGAATTGCTCTTAGCCAGAGAGCATCATCATCGAAGGTCAACCTAAGAGGCCATTGAGTTCTGTGTCGATTACATGGCTTAGGTTGAACCTATAGGTGTGCCTCTATCTTATCATGAGGGAAGGCTAGAGGGTATTGGGACCATCGGAAAGAAAGCAACAACTCCTGATATGGATATGTACACTCAAGCACATTTCACGGTCTTGTAACATATGACTGAAGTGTAAAGGTGTAAATGTTGACAAGTATGACATCACTACTGTGGACCTCGAATGTGTAGGATACAAAGATAAACCATTCGTACTTGCGAGCAGGTTGTTCAAATTTTTTATGTAACCAACCCGATAAATAAGAAGCGCTATGTAGTTCTTCGTGGAAAAAGAAGGATTGTTAGAGTTAAGAATGTCATGAATGAGAAATGGTACAATCAATTTGACGAGTTGTCTCCTTTCAAAGATGACATCAGGCTTGAGGAAAAATCAAGTGATGAAGCTAGCTATATCCATGTGTCAATCATTGTGAAGGGCTTTTCGAAAAGGAAAATAGTCAAGTGGAATGATCCCTCACAGTAAACACCTATTTGGAAATTATTCTATTGTAATTAAGAAACTCGACATGTAATTAAAAAATTATTCCATTGTAATTGATTTAGTAATTAAGAAATTATCCACTAGTGAAAATGTGCTCTTGATAATCTATTTGGAGGATTGTGTTATCTTGGAATATAATTTAAAGGTGACCTATAATGAAGAAACTTGATTTTTGATTTGTAGGAGAGGTGCCTTTAAACTCCCCTTTAAACTCTCAGTTTTTCAGTAAGACTTTCAATATAGCGAAGGACCTACAGCAAATTATATATATTTTTTGACGACCTTATAAACCCATAAAAAGTATTAAAATGGCCTACGGTTGGTTGCAGGCCCGCCAGAGAAATTCTTCACCGTCAGTAACATTTGGTTTCTATTAGTGTCTCACCCCTCTATTTTCAAATAGATATCATTCTACAATGCACGCAGTTAACCTTAATTTGTCTACCTATAGACATAAAATATTTGCATTTATTCTATGTATAGTTTTATCATATACAAAAAGTCGGCCAATAGAAGAATCCTAGTAGTACTCGTAGCTAACCATTCCGCATTCATTGTTCATGTGGGGAAACTTGTAGCTGTTGCAGTGCTCGCCAAGGGATCAATATTCCATAAACAATAAAAAAAAGATATTCCATCTATTCAATTTATGGCATCTCCAATTGTAACCACCTCAGCCGTATCTTACTAGCCATGTCACCCAAAATTCTAGATGGAGAGAGGAGATAAAGAGAGAAAATATGCTATCTCTTATGCAAGAGATAACATGGTCACACAAGCCATCGCAAGTAGTGGATAGTGTGAGAAGAGAAGTTATGGTGAAAATAACAAAAATAGTTAAAAGGATGGGCGAGTGTGACTAGATTGTTATCCTCCATAGGGATATCACACATTGGTTCAGAAACGTAGGAAGTTCAAAAGTTTAATTATTCTCACTATCAATATTTTCATTTTGAACATACTCAGTTTGTGAAGTACTACCTAAAGTTCTCATAGGAAAAATATCCTTAGAAAATTAAGCATCTCTAGACTCTATTATTGTGTTAACAATAATCTCAGGAGTTTTTGATTTAACTACTAAAAATCTATAGCCCATGCAATTATGAGCATATCATAAAAAAAATACAATCAACTGTTTTAGGTTCAAACTTTCTCTATTTCCGTAGATAATTAACATTAGGTTTTCTCCACCTTCCATCCCTCATATAGAGTAATCTCACACTTTTTAGTGATTACTCTATTTAGGATGAAAGTTACTGTCAATATAGCTTGCCCCCACCATGTCTTAGGCATACTGACACTCTCTAACATGGCATTAACCAAGTCTGTTAGTATCCAGTTTTTCCTCTTAGCTACCCCATTTGATTGGGGTGAATATGGTGATGTAATTTCATGGACTATTGCATGATCAAAACAGAATTAGGAAAATTCATGCGAGATGTACTCTCTTCCATGATCAGACCTCAACCTTTTTACTTTCTTTTCTAGTTGGTTCTCAATCTCAGCTTTATAAGTCTAAAAGTAGTTTAAAGCTCTATCCTTATATTTTAGCAAATACACATAGCAGTAGTGTGTTGCATCGTCAATAAAAATTAGAAAATATATTTTGCCTCCTTTTATCAATATCCATTCATTCACACAAATTTGAATGAAAAAGATCTAATGGTGCTAAGAGGCTAATTTGCTTGCACACATAACTGGCACTTTCATCCTTTGACAATTTTATATTTTGGAATTAAATCTAATCTAGACATTCTAGCAATAATATCAAAACAAATATGATAGAAACAAGATGCAAAATATTAGCCTCACATTTATTTAAACCATTTGCAACATTCAAATTATAACAAGACTATCACAGACGGTTTTTTATAAAAATCGTCTGTGATACTCGACTATCATAGACGGTTTGTGATATTAACCGTCTGTATTGTAAGTTATCACAGACGGCTGGGAGCTGTCTGTGATAACCACCTATTATCACTAACACATAAACACAGACGATTGTTTTCTGTAGTAGTGTAAAATATTTAGGCGGAAAAAGCCTCCACTTTCATAGCCTTTACCAACAAAGTTTGAACTTAAACATAACAATTTTATTTGATTCCAAGACTAGCTTATAACCATCCTTGCATAAAAGAGAACCACTAATGAGGTTCTTGTTTTTTGTAGGAGCATGCTACATGTTTTTCATGTGGACAATCTTCCCTGAAGTAAGTTTTAGATCCACTCTACTAACATCAAGAATAAAAGTATGTGACTGTTTCTCATTAGGACGAAGGAAGCCCGTACTGCCTAGTAAGAAGAAAATAAGAATATATCATAACATACGTGAACATTAGCACCTGTATCAACCCACAAATCAATGGATTGGCATGCTGAAAAGATAATAGGAGAATTACCATACCCTCTTGAAGTCAAGGCCTCACCTGTGATCACGTTTATTACAGCCTTTTTCTTTGGCTATTCACCATCTTTGCTCTTATGAAAGTGACAGTCCTTCGCCATATGACTGTCTTTTTCGCACACAAAGCAGGTGATGTCCCTCAAATCCTTTTCTCAGTTTTTTTCTTCTTAAAGCTAATTGTTTTGTTTGGTTTGTTGAATTTGTACTTCTTTGTAGCTGTCTCTTTCTCAATAACATTAGTATTATTCTAACCAGAAGTGGTGGGTGCATCTTTTACTCTTATATTTTCTTCCACGTCGAGGGTAGTAATGAGATCCTCAATGGAAATCTCTTCCCTCTTGTGTTTCAAGTTAGTGGCAAAATCTCATTAAGAAGTAGGGAGTTTGGTAACAATGACCATAGCCACAAATTTAAGAGGTAGTACACAACTGAAGTGCGCAATTTCACCAACTAGAAGCTGAAGGTCATGAGCTTGTCCAACTATCGATTTTGCCTCTGTATATTTATGCTCTAGTGCAACCCACAACTCTATGGTGGACTTGTAGTCGATGTACATTTCATAGAGCTGATCTACCAGAATGGTTAGAATGTAGCCAAGAGCGGTGTTGTTTGCATTTTCAAATTGCATAAACTGGTCAATTGTAAAGAGATATTGTAGGTGGATAACACACCACAGCCCCAAAGACATGATCCAAAACTTGGCTCTAGTCTGCCATCTACGAAAGTTCTGACCAGAAAATCTCTCAAGTTTCATAGCATTAGAAGCACCTACCATTGCTGTATTGTTACAAAGTTTACAATAAGGTTTCTGGAATATTGAAAATGTGGGCAATATTTTAATTCCAAATTTTAATTGAAGGCAAATAATGCAAATAACTGGTAATGCAACAAATGAATCTAATAGCAGGCTACTCATTATACTTCAGAAAATACACAAGAAAAATATTATTACAAACTCGATCGATAGCGCAAACGATTTACAGTTGGGTCTAGTAAAGAACAGGAAGCAGCGCAGGCCTGGTGCAGTCGTGGAACGTAGACGTACCCATGAAGCGAGCAGTCGCATAGGTATGCATTGCCTAGAAACCTTGTTGCCGTCTCATGAAGGTTCTTCCTGCAGCAATGGTTTAAAGATCTCACTCTCCTTCTTACTCGATGTACACCGAGAAGAAAGGCCGACAAGGTTTGGTCGCTCAATACTTAGTACAAATTCACCAGAGAGGAAGAAGACAATGTGAAAGAAATGGAGGAGTTCAGTCACTCAAGCCTGAACGTCTCCATGTCTTTTATAGACATGCGAATTACCCTCTAGTAACTAATGCCATTAAACTAAAATAATCCACTAGTAACTACTAAGTTATTCATAGGTAACTGCTCATATTCAAACCAAATATTGATAACTAAGCAATCTCATGACTAGTTAAAAGGAGAGAGATGATGCATGGCTAAGTAAAAATAAGGTGAACTTAGTCTACCAAGTGACGCACCACGTCACAACATGGTCATGTATCACAAGTCATAAGTCACAGGATTTTCCATGTGAAAATATATGAATATACGCGCACTTGTGTGCATGCATGTGTGTTTAGCTAGAGCCCTCCTCATGCCATCTCCATACATGTGTCACATGATTCAAGAAGTAGCAAGGACTCCACCTTATAAATTGGTCTCTTCCACTTTGCCTTAGCAATATGGTACTAAACTATGCATGCTTTTGAATTATAGAAAATGGGCCTTACTCATATGTACCTATTTCTTACAGCAATGTGTATAAAGTTTACAACATAGGGCCGACCAGTCAAATAAACATAAGTATCAAGATGAAAATCACAAAATCGTAGCAGAAGACAACTGAAATAAACCAAAAGCATCCAACAGTATGCCTCCATAGCCCACAACCAACCGACATGGATTATGCCCTTGAATGACCTGTCACTGAATTCTTTCGTACTAGTAGCAAATTAAGCATCGTCGGGTATAGTTTCTTCTTCATTCTTTGAACAACAATTTAAGCAAGGTTGAGTATATTGTGTACTCAGTTAGACTTGTAGTGTATCACAACATATATAAAAATGTAAGGCTAACAATAAATCAGGCTCTATGCTACAAGTTATTTTCGTAGATTTCTGGCGAAACTGTATTTATTCGGTGAAATCTAAACAAGCACAAATAAGAGCCAAATAAATTCAAATAGATACCAAATTTAAATATTTTGCCAATGTAGACAGGGCATGATGTTAGAAAAATTTAGAGATTAAAATAACTTAATTTGGAGTTCATATGCAATAGTTATGGCCATTTGAATTTTATTCAATTTATAAATCCTAAAAATAATAAAAGTGGTGATACCAAAGGCTTATATTTTGAAAATATGCTTTCCAACAAAGAAAGGGAACTTTTACATATATTCTCTAAAAATACACTTTCCAACAGAGAAAGTGAACTTTCACAGAACTAAAAACGGTTTTTTCCCATTTTACTCATTTTTTTAAAAATTTCATACATGTGGGGCTCTATGCATGTCAGTCTCATATGTTATAAATTACATTTTATTTATATGTCGGTGACTCATATTTTTATTTTCAATTTTATTAAAATTTCTCAATTGATTTTAGCTGGGTCCACTTGTCACAGACTTATTAGTTTTAAACCATTCATTAGCACTAATTAGCATTCCTACATGTCATCCTCACATCTTTAAAAGTTCATTTTAATTATAACACATGCATGTGGGTCCTACATGCCATAATCTTAGATTTTAAAACCAGTTTTAAATATAATTTTAGCTAACTTGATTAACATTTTAATCATTTTTACTTAAACTTCTCACTTGTGGACCCCACAAGTCCTAGAGAGAGGAACAAAAATATGTGCCTCTGCAGAGTTCATTGCCGGGCTCACCAGTGGCGACTTCTGGAATTGAAAGAAGAGATCAAGGCGGTTCTTTGGGTGGTGGCGCCAAGGTCTGGAGTGGAGTGACAGCACTGGGCATAGCGTTTGCTATGACGGCAACGGCTTCACTTCGGGCTAAAATGAGTAGCACAAAAGCTTCACCAGCTTGCTTCAGTTACGGCAGTGTGGATAGGAATGGTAGGGAAATTCTGAGGTGACTGGTTGGTGGTGAGTTGCGACAATGATGGTAGTGTGCACGGTGATAGCCTCCTACAATGAAGTCCAGCTAAAACCAAGGGATGGATATATCGAGTTTAGGGAGGAGAGGGGATGCTAAGAATGGCCATGGTAAAGATTGTAGCTCACTGGAAAGGAGGAATTGCTCGGGCAACGGTGGCAGCTAGAGCTAAGAGAAACGACGAGGATCCGATAATGCACTACAGGGGAGGTGGAATTGGGTGAGGAAAAACCAAATTGGGGAGGAGTGGCATGATATGATGTGGACAGAAGGCAAGGGGCTCTCTAAAAAGACTCGGGCCATGGCAGAACAGAGTGGAGCACACATAATGAAGCTCGGGACGAAGGCACGTTCCAGGCAAAACAAGGAGGGAGAAGCTTGGCTTCTCGTGAAAATGAGATGAGGGAGATGATGACGTGGTCGGAAGGGCTTTGAAGGCACGAGATGGCTGAGAGTGGCTCATGAGTTCTGGTGAGCTCAGCGTGAAGAGCGGCTCTAGTTCTTTTGTGCAAATACGATGTACAATAGAGGACAACGGGAAAAGGTGTTGCGCGGCAATGCGATGGCTCAGTGCTTGGAAGCAAAGCAAGGGAACGGTGGGTGGCCACTCTTCTAAAAGCAGACACATCATTAATGTACTCTTCAATCACACAGTTCTCAATGTACATCTAGTTTTTGTCCATCTACACTACGCATGTAACAAAGTAGTGTCAAATTGGATTATTAATGCTACTATAGCTAACAAACCTAGCTACTTATACACATAATTATCATTCACCTAATAAATAAATTGTCCACATCTAAATTAAGTAGCTAGCCATGTATTCATGAAGTAATATGCATTTAGGTATATATATATGAAGCAAGAATATATTGAAGTAAACTAGGAGTACTGACCCATTCTTAAATTAGAGCAAACTATCATCTCTCTCTAAACCAAGCTAGATTTAAAAAGTAGATATCATCTTTGTCTATTACAAGGCATATAAGTTATTAGAAGTAAATACTAACATCTAATCACCAAGAATAAATTGATCGACAAGCTAGACCTACAAGCCGTATGTTTTCACCAAACTCCCCAAAGCCAGCTGCCTCCTTCAATGCAGCACAATGAAGATAGATCTGTCAAGACCACGCTGGTTATTTAATAACGTGGTGTATCCCAGATGGTTCCAATCACAAGCCGTTTGTGATATGAAACGTTCATAAACGGTTTGTATTAATAATCGTCTGTGAACTATCATATACGGCTATTAATAAGAACTGTCGATGATGACTGCCATCATTACAGACGGTTCATATTAATAACCATCTATGGATGATCACAAATGGTTATTGATACAAATTGTCTGTGATGTCTTGCATTATTACAGACAGTTCGTATTAATAACTGTCGGTGAAAATATCACAGACGGTTATTTGCATGAACTGTCTGTGATAGTTGCGTATCACAGACGGTACACGATCATGCTTGTAAAATCATCTGTGATAATTATAGCACAGATGGTTCTCTATGAACTATCTTTGATGTAGCTGTCCAGTATAGCCTCTTTTGTAGTAGTGGGTGGGTGGAGGCGTGAAAACATGGGGGCATCATTGGTGAGAGGTGGAAGGCCCAACGTGTCAGCGAGCAAAGGGGAAGAGTCCTGACAGGTGGGGTCCGGTCTGACTCCTCAGCGACAGGATTTGAACGATTAGAGAGAAGCTATAAACTTGGAAATACGCCTTCACAAAGTACGAAGCCTAAATGATAAGTGAAGAAGCGTATTTGTGTCAGCTGATAGCTTTGTGGAATTTTTAAATATAGCAAATGAGCTCAAAAAATTATGACGCTTGTGTATGTTTTCTAAAATTTTATCTTGTTGGATTGAAGTTGGCGACAGAGAGGGGGTGAATGTCGACTTTAAAAATCAACCCCAAAGAGTATCCCCGAATGAGTATCCTTTCCAATAGCTATGAAGGCTATGAAACGGAGCTCAAAGGATCACTGCAACCTTAAGCTATCAGAGAGAGGAGCAAGGCAACAAGAATAAATGAGAACAACCAGCAGAGACCAAAAACAATTATCATCAAGGGAACCCCAGGCCGGTCTGACCGCAATGGTCTGGACGGTCAGACCGCCTCCCTACCTCCGGTCAGACCGGTTGTACAAGGCCGGTCAGACCGCCTTGAGAGGTCCGGTCAGACCGGTTCCTCTGTCCAGGCAGCAGCGCAGACCATCTAAAAATTCAGATTTTTGCCGAAATCAAGAGAATGAGAGAAATGCTTCTAATCTTTCAGAGCAAAACATCAAGGGGCTATTCTAAACATCTCTGAGGCACCAAACAACATGGGAATTCAACTGAAACTCAAGAATTTCATATTTGAGTCCAAAATCGAAAAAGTATAGAGAGCTGCACCAAAATCCAAATTCCCTTCCAATCCTTGAATCTTTGCCCATGAAACTTTGAGAATAGCTAAATAATAGCCTCAGGACTCTAGATACCAAGTTTCACGCCATCTCATGAAGGGAATAAGATTCTCACCAAAACCCTAGAAACAAGAACATGAACACAGGAGGGAAGAAAAAGTGATTCTTGCAAATTGATCATATTGCTCTTGGAACTAGATGACCAAAGGGTCTAGAAATGCAATTCTATTATTGAGCAACCCATTTTGGCACCCCTCAGCAAGAATCAAGCCAAAACATAAAAACTCAAGAATCAAGCCTAGAATGCACCGAAGAGAAAATAGGGCACGAACAGAAAATAAACCTCAGATCTTTCATTCCTAATCAATCAAGGATTCCAGAGGAGACCCGATACACATGGACATTAGAACAAGGGATGATTACATGGAGTCTCAACTCATCCTCTCTCTCTCCCAAACTCAAGAACACACACACTACATGCTTCTTGGAGAGGAGCACACACACAGAGAGGAGATGATCGAGGGAGACACACTCTGCCCTTCTCACCCACTCTCACCAACTAAAGCCTAAAGCTAAAACAACCTCTCAAAGGCTTTTTTGACTCAAGCAAAACCCTAACTCTCTCCCAAAGCCATGGGAATGCATGCAGCCACTCCCTCCTATTTATAGCCTTTGGCTACCGTGTCTCCAACCCGTTACGCCCGCTAAATCCAACGGAAACCCGCTCCCGCTTGTGCAGCCTCGCGAAATTACCAATTCGCCCCTCCTGCACCTTCCAGGAAGTTTCCTCGTGTCTTGCCGTCCAAGCATCGCAACCACTTCAAGTCCTCGCCGTCTTCGGCACACCTCGACCGTTCTGACCTTGGCACTGCCCGCGCCTAGTCCGGTCATCTCGTGCCTCGCCACGACTCCGTCTCGACATCCTACAGCCATCACAGACAAGAAACACATCAAATAGCACCGCTCGATACATGTAAGCATAAATAGCATCAACACATCATACTTACGCATGAAAGAGCCCAAACCTGTCAAATCGACATAATATGCAACCTAAACACTTTGACAAGGTTTGATCAAGTCCGACCGAAGCCGATTGCACCGCGCAACGACATGGTCCGAACCACTCAAACCAAACTCGACTTTCCTAAACCTATGTCAATTACTCATCACACACTCGGGGACACCTCCACATGGTCCATCATATCTTCTTTAAATTTTCTCAAAAAATCTTTGAAGGTTGTTGTTTTATGCAACATTAACTATTTTGATTTGAATAATTTTAGGAACATGCTCAAAAATGTTCAAATTGTTATTTCCAGCACCATGAACTTATTTTTGAGTTTTTGAAATAGTTTATACCATAAATTCTCCTGTGCCACTTTATGGATCATCTTTTCAGATTTGATTTTTAATTCAAATTGAATTCTATCAATTGTGTATTTCTTTTCAAAAAAATCGTATTTACAAGTTATTTTTCCAAAGGAACTCCAATCAAAAGCTAAGGAAGTAAGATGCAAGCAAAAGATTTTTTTTTTCATTTTTAACTCCCTAGAATTCGGGATGTTACAGGGGCAACTTACATGGATCGATGACGCACTTATATCATATTAGTGACCTTTGGATTGCCGGGAACGTGAGGCATCTTCCATCGTAGTTTGCCGGGAACACAAGGCATCTCCTATGGTGCTAGTGAGCAAGCCTTCGTGTCACCCCACCTGCGTCATTTTGTGTCCCTTTCCACCGTGCCATCTGAGATAAAATACATGCGTACCTAGACATACATCTGGGTGAAGTTAGTAGACAATGACATAAAACGAAGAATTACTATTTTGACTTATGGACAAGATGGCATTGGGATAAAAATAAAAAAAAACAACAGTATCTTTTTCTGATAAGGCTATAAGACGTAGTCGTATCAAACAGGCCTAAGCTCTATAGTCTGCACGCAAGAGGACCTCCTTTACGCTTCTCGAGAGTTCACGTTCTATCCTGTAGGCAGGTGTCAGCCACCAATCAGCTATTACGGGCAAAAAAAAAAAATACAGACATACAAAATTAAAATTTATTTACCCATCGCAAACCATCTTAGATTGGCATGGAAATCCTACGGTTCGAGTTCAGCCCCAGATTCGCGGACCCTACTTAAGGAGAGCACCAACCAAGTAGCTTCCTGATTTAGTTTTTCTTTTTAAAAAAACTTCCTGGTTTGACATGTCGAACAGTGCGGAAATCCTGTGGTTCGAGTTCACGCTCCTGACGTCAATAGTGTTGATTGAGTACGGTGGTTTTTGGACTATTGGGTCTACCATGGCACTGTGGAAGACAAGTTTGTTGGATATACAGCAGACTGCATCCAGCATGCATCAATGGAATCAAAGCCAGTTTTAACACTGTTTCACATCGTATTTACAAAATTAGCAGTATGCTGGACGTATTGACAAAAATATCATTTTTTTCATCGACGGACCGAGCGGTAGGGCCCACGAGGCGACGCGTGGTGCTGCCACCCTCGCCTGTTGCCCAGCCACCAGGCGGCAGGCAAGCCTGTTGCCAGCTCCGCAGTCGGCAGGTAATTAGGCCAGCTAATTAGCCGGCTTAATTACCTGTCTAATTGTTTTCCAGTTTAGTGTTTATTTAAATTTTTAAATATATCAAATGAGCTCAACAAATTACGAAAATTTATGTACAATCTTCTGACACAATATTCCTCGTAGTATAATTTGTGGGGAATTTTACCTATGGCGAATGTTGATCAAAAATTCATAAAATTTTGATAATTTTACGAGTTTTTATATATAGCAAACAAGCTTCAAAAATTACGAAATTTTATGTAAAACCTCCCGATGCAGTAAGAGTTATTATGTAAGTTTTTGAGAATTTTGTGCAGCCCGAATTAGTCGGATTAACATAACATGAATTTAACCAATATTAGTCAATATTAGCAGTAGGAAGAACTATTGGCTTAGAAGCCTGTTGCCAGCCCCCTAGGCGGCAGGTATTAGGCCGGCTAATTAGCCAGTCTAATTACCTACCTAATTTTTTTTGTTTAGTGTTTGTTTGAATTTTTAAGTATATCAAATGAGCTCAAAAAATTACAAAAATTTATTTACAACCTCTCGATACAACGTTCCTTGCAGTGTAATTTTTGAGAAATTTTATCCGTGGCGAATGTTGCTGAACAATTCATAAAATTTCGATATTTTTATGAGTTTTTACATATAGCAAACGATACTACTACAAAAAGAGTAATCACAGACGGTTCAAAATTGTCATCACAGACGATTTTTGAACCGATTGCATTTATGCGTCAGTGATAATCAGAGGTTATCACATACGATTTGTGAGCCGTCTATGATAAATACATCACAGACGGTTTATAACTATAACCGTCTGTGAAGAACACTATCACAGACGGTTCTAGCTACCAACCGTCTATGATACTCACACATCACAGACTGTTCTAGCTACTAACCGTCTGTGATATGTGAGTATTACAGATGATTGGTATATAAAACTGTCTATGATACTTCCCATCACAAACGGTTTATACCACAAAACCGTCTGTGATGGTTCATTGTATACCGAATGTTTTTTCTATTATTCATCTAGCCTAAGGAAATGTTAACTATATCATCTAAAAATAAGCAAATATAGTAACAAACATAACTACACTTTGTATTTTTTATTAAGATTAGAATCCACCATTACAATGTCACAAGATATCGAGTAGGTTACTCATAGAGCAAATATAGTAACAAACATAACTACACTTTGTATTTTTTATTAAGATTAGAATCCACCATTACAATGTCACAAGATATCGAGTAGGTTACTCATAGTTCTGCATACACAAGAGGACACTTACAATTTTACAGTTACAAATTCAGAAAAATGCTTACACTACAAGAAACTTCAGACTAATGTAAGCTAGACTTACTCATCCTTCATTCAACTACAATCTAAAACAAGTGGTGCGGGAAAATTTTCATGTAGCAGAAACAAAAAAAGCATCAAGCACCATTTTCAGCTTCTATGTGAAAATGAACAGCTTCTATACCGGCAACTTAGAATAGTGCAGATTTGCCATTGCCTTCTTCCTTTCCATCTTGCTTCACGTGAAATTTTAGTCGCCCTTGCCGAACCCCTTCCCACCCTTGCTGCGCACAAACGAGTTGCAGTAGTACTAGTAGTATTGGTTCTTAGAGCAGTGAGGGGTTAATAAGAGGCAAGAGGTGGGGAGGAGAACGGTGCCTGCCGTTCGATGCGGAGAGAATGGACGGGTGAGATCGGTATCCAGGGGGATATCCCGCGGATCGTTGACGTGGCGGGACATCACAGACGGTTTGGATTACAAACCGTCTCTGATAGAGACATCAGAGACGGTTCATAACAAAAACCATCTATGATAATAGGAGATATCACAAACGGTTCATAACAAAAACTATTTATGATAATGGCATCACAAAAACAATATATCGATACAATATAAATAACTAGTCCCAAAAGATAAAATAGTAAAATTTTATATGGCTTATATATACTCATTTGAAAGATTTTGACGAGATCTACAATTTTGCAGTTGAGAGAAAATCCAAATTCCGAAGGGAAGATCAAAAATTTTGGCAAAAGTAGAAACAAAAAACTTGTAACGCAAATTTAGGGCTAAAGATGGCCAATTTTGAGGGTCTTAGAGGGCGACTAGCACAACCAGGTTAATGTTTTGGATCTGGCTCGTCGTTAGCTTTCCAACGAGTACAAGAACGTAAAAAATGGACACCATAATCAAAAGTTATGCCCGTTTTTATGCCCATTTTACTAAAGGTGTCTAAAAATGGAATCCTACTCAGACTTAGGCGGGAGATTATGAAATTTTGGGGATTGTGAGGCGTATGATAACTTTATTATCACAGACAATTTTTAATACAAACTGCCTGTGAAGTACGGTTTGTATTAAATACTGTTTGTGAAAATATCACAGACGGTTATTCGTATGAACCATCTGTGATACTTGCAGCACAGACGGTCCCTATGATGTAAGCGTCCAGTTTAGTCTCTTTTGTACTAGTGCGAGCTCCAAAAATTACGAAATTTTATGTGAAGCCTCCCAATGAAGTAATAGTTATTATGTAATTTTTGGTAATTTTATGCGATCTGAATTAGCCACATTTATTCAGATTAATTTAACGATCATAACACTTGTTTTGAAGTGCCATGTGTTGAGCAATCGTGGGATATATTATTGCGGCTATCCAGTTCGCACAATCAGAGCTAGCCGAAATAAGTAGCTCAAAAGCTTCACTAGCTTGTCTCGGGTACGACAGTGGGGATAGCAATGGTAGGGAAAGTCCAAGGCGACTGGTCGGTGGTGAGTTGTAACAACGATGGCAGTGTGCACGGTGACAACCTCCTATAGTGAAGCCCAGCTAAAACCAAGGGATGGATCGAGTTCAGGGAGGAGAGGATGATAAGAATGGCCTTGGCAAAGTTTGTAGCTCACCAAAGAGGAGGAATTACTCCGGCAACGGTGGTGGCCAGAGCTGAGAGAAACGACGAGGATCCGGTGATGCGCTATAGGAGAGGTGGAATTAGGTGAGGGAAAACCAAATTGGAGAGGAGTGGCATGATATGATGTGAATAGAAGGCAAGGGGCTAACTGAAAAGGCTCGGGCCACGGCGGAGCAGAGCAGAGCATAGCATACGTATTGGAGCTCAAGACGATGGCACGTTCTAGGCAAGACAAGGAAGGAGAAGCTTGGCTTGTCATGAAAATGAGATGAGGCAGATGATGACTCGATAGAAGGGACTTTGCAGGCACGAGATAGTTGAGAGTAGCTCGTGAGTTATCATGAGCTTGGTCGAAAGAGCGACTCTAGTTCTTCTCTACAAACACGATTCATAGTGGAGAACAATGGCAAAGGTGCTACGTAACAATGCACTAGCTCATCGCTAGGCAGCAGAGAGGGGGAACAATGGGTGGAGGTGTGAAAACCTAGGGACATCGTTGGTGAGAGGTGGAAGGCCTGGCACATCAGCAAGTGAACGGGAGGAGTCCTGACGGGTGGGGTCCGGTCCACTCCTTAGCGATGGGATTTGAATGATTAGAGAGAATCTATAAACTCAAAAATATGCCTTCACCAAGTAGGAAGCCTAAAGGATAAGTGAAGAAAGTGTATTTGGTATGCCTGGTACCTTTGTGGAATTTTCAAACGTAGCAAACTTTTGGTTGAAATTTGTATTTCCAGCACCATGAACTTATCTTTGAGTTTTTGAAATATATAATTTCTGTTATAAATTCTCCCATGCCACTTTATGCATTATCTTTTCAGATTTGATTTTCAATTAAAACCGAACTCTATCAATTGTATATTTTTTTTCAAAAATTTTATATTTACAAGTTATTTTACCAAAGGAACTATAATCAAAAGCCAAGGAAATAAGATGCAAGCAAAAGTTTTAAACTTTTATCATTTTTGAACTCTCTAGAATTTGGGATGTTACGGTGTGCAATAGTACTACAAAAGAGGCTATATGGGATGCGTACATCATAGATGGTTCATATGAAACCGTCTGTGCTATAACTATCAGAGACGGTTTTACAAGCGTGATCGTGTATCGTCTGTGATATGCAACTATCACAGACGGTTCTTATGAATAGCCGTGTATGGTATTTTCACAGACTGTTATTCATACAAACCGTCTGTGATAATGGGAGACATCACAAATGGTTATTACTAATAACTGTCTATGATGATTTATAGACGGTTAATTATCACAGACGGTTATTGACACAAACTATTTGTGATTATGGCAGACATCACAAATGGTTATTATGAATCACCATTTGTGATAGTTCACAGATGGTTATTAATATAAACCGTTTGTAATAATTTTGTATCATAGATGGCTTGTAGTTGCAACCGTCTGTGATATGTGTTTGTAGCATCTTGGATCGTTTCAGCTCCCCGATGCGTCTTGATCTTCGTCTCACACGTAACATATTCCTTGTTGTATAAAAATGACTGCCTACCACTGGAGATTAATCCCCACATCGTTGATCCTATTTGAGCACCTCGCCGGACGGCTATCTTCCTTATCTTAATTCCTCATCTCTTAAGCACAAATAAATATATGGCTCCCTACTCTTCCTTGTCACCAGCATTGATGGCCAACCTTGCCATCCTCGATGAGAACCTCGCTGGTCGTATGCTAGCGGATGCTGCTAAAGGATACTGTGCCAACAGTGACCTCTCTCATATATTTGAGAATGAATTTAGAACCATTATCACAAACGGTTCTACTTTAGAACCATTTGTGATGCATTTTCATGGACTATTATTAAATAGAACCATTTGTGATAACTAATTATCGCAGACGGTTATTAATGAGAACTGTCTGTGACAATTACATATCACAGACGGATAATATTATCAAATATCACAGACGTTTTATGGTTGGATGTGTTTGGGATATGCTATGTTATTAAATGCCAAGCCAGTGGGGACTCAACAGATCTATCTAAATTGCACTATGTTGAAGGAGGTGGCCAGCTTTGGGGAGTTTGGTGAAAGCATACCGCTTATAGATTTAGCTTGTATATCGATTTGTTCTTGGTAATTAGAGGTTAGTATTTGCTTCTAATTATATGCCTTATAATAGAGAGAGATGATAGCTAGGTTTTTAGATCTAGCTAGGTTTAGAGAGAGATGGTAGTTTGCTACAATTTAAGAATGGGTTAGTACTTCTAGTTTACTTCAATACATTCTTGCTTGATATATATATTACTTCATGAATGAGTGGCTAGCTACTTAATTTAGATATGGAAAATTTATTATAAGGTGAATGACAATTATGTGTAAGTATTAGGTTGATTAGCTATAGTAACATTAATAATCCAATTTGATACTAATTTGTTACATATGTAGTGTAGATGGACCGAAGCTGGATGTACATTGAGAACCATGTGAGTGAAGAGTACATTAATGGTGTGTCAGCTTTTAGAAGAGCAGCTGAGCTAGATATGTTGAAGAAGGGGATGGAATATACGACTTATTCTTACTATTCAACCTTGACGAATTTGACGCCTCACTTCTACCATGCTAGACACTGTAAGTGTACTGTACAATCAAGTTTTACGTCACGTAATACCAATAAATGTCATAACCCATTTCTTATATATAGATCTATGATCCAACAAGTCTAGTGATGTTGACAACCTGTGGGTTTCCTCAACCCACACTTGGTCTTTGAGTAATGCATCAAAGACAATGCATCCTTTGTCCAAAATTACATAACGAAGAGATTGGTTGCTCAAAGCGATAATGACTACATCATGGTACCCTTCAACCATCGATAAGTGCTTCACTAGTTGTCATACAAATTTTATTTGTACTTTACATGCAGCATAAACTTAGGATTAATTACTTTGGCGACATACATAACTAGGGCTTACTGGATTCTGATCGTGATTGTACCAAAGTGGAGCAAGGTAATATACCTTGATTCCTTAGTGGCAACCATGACTTTACCTTTATGCGACAAACAATTGAAACGTAAACTCATTTCCTCCATACATAACTCTATTGTATTCCTCCATTTATTTGTAATGGCCGAGGCTAACCTTTTAGAATCATGTAGATTATTCAGCACTTACGTTGCCTAGGGAGGGAGACACAAGGAATTATGTGCCACACTGTGACACAGGACATGATTTTCGGTACCCACTACAACACAACAATCATGTATCACACTTCGTAATAATGCCTCTAGAACTAACAATAACTATATATGTAATTCTATTTTTGCAGTGCCACTAGCACTACAGGGCAACGTATGTGGATTCTACATTTGCAGACATATGTAAGAAATCATGGGCAGTAAAACGAAAGATCAAGAGGTTTGTCAGCCTGCCAATATTTATTTCATGATTACCAATTTCTATATATGTATATATATATATATATATATATATATATATATATATATATATATATATATATATATATATATATATATATATATATATATATATATATATATATATATATATATATATATATATATATATATATATATATATATATATATATATATGCTAATGACTTCAACACTCTAGCGGCGTAGTGTAGAATTTGACTCAAGTGCATATGATCTTGGCAACCTCGCCATTGTTCGATGATAGCTCTCCAAATTCTTGATGGCAGAGGTCATTCAACCGAATTGAGAGTTCAACACCGGCAGAGATGATAATTAGTTGTTCAAACATTTGATTCAGTTGTAATTCACTCAATTGTGCTTAATCAAATAATTAATTCAATTGTACTTCATTCAGTTGTTTAATTCATTTGTGAGATCTGTGTAGTCATGTGCTATGTATGTAATCTGCTTGCATTGTTTAATTCATTTGTGAGATCTGTAACATCCTGATTTTCAGAGCCTTTTTGAAGCTTTTAAAATAAAATTCAGCATTTGGATTTTTCTGGAATTAATTAAAGCTTAATTGGAATTTTCATAAATTAAAAAGATTTAATATGATTAAATTAAACATTAATATTTGCCAAAAATATTTTATTTGTGTTCCTTGTGTCACAAGAAATTTTCTTGTATTTTCTGGAATTTTTCGGAGTTTGTTTGAGCTCAAGTTGAAATTTCCAAAAAACAAAACAAATCAGGAGAGAGAATGAACATCGTCAACCTCCAGACTCGATCTGTTCGCTGTGTACAGGTTTCTCTCCGTTTTTCTCTCTCTTCATAACTTCCAATCCGGACCTTATCTCAATGTCTTCCCAAAAGGAAAGTTGTGCCAAATCACGCAAGGAATCCATCCCAACTAGCCTCTTTCCATTTCGTTCATCCGTTTGCCTTTTATCTCAAATTTTCTGAAACGGACTCTAAACCGAAATCCACGAATTGAGTCGGTTTCTACCTCTTCCAAGCCTATAAATACAACCCCTTGGCTCCTCTAAACCCATCCCAAGCCGTGCCAAGTCCCCTCAAAGCCCAGGACGCCGTCGGCACCGAGCTATTCCCGAATTTGCTCGTCGTGTCTCGAGCTATTCGGTGAGTTTCTCCGTGATCCTTTCGCGTCACATTATGCCATCATGTTCCATTTACCTTCTAGCCAAGTTAATTTGGTTTTGGTGCAGCCAATCTCCCGGAATCGAGTTTTTCCCAATCTAGGTCAAGAGTGCTTCCCGACGTCGATTTGTCGCCTCCGGTAAGCTTTAGCCCTTGCCATAATTTTTCTTAGCCTTGCCTCGCCACGTTCTACGCCATGCTCACTTCCTTTTCCCCAGAAAGCCTCGACAAATTTTTGCCTCCGAACCTCGCCATGGCCTGTTGGAAAGTCTTACGACCTCCCAGGACCTTTCACGACCGGTTAGAGTCGTTTACGACCGGTGAAGATTAAGTACGATCGGTTCCAATAGCTTACGACCAGTTCCGACCGCCTCAATCTCTTTCGATCATTTTTTCAACGTGGTCGTAAATTTACTGTAGCAATTTACGACCGCTCTGCAATAGCGCTGCCGCTGCCTTCCTTCAGCCGTTCGAGATACCGTGATCGTAACCTTCTACGATCACGCAGTGATGCTGGCGATCACTGTTCCCACGTTCACTTCCTTCAACGTGGTCGGAGTCGCTTCCGACCACGTATTGGTCTTTTCGGTGTAGTCGTAGCTCGTTACGACCACCTTCGACTCCTTACGACCACCTTCACCGTGGTCGTAGCCTTTCCTGCGTAGTCGTACTTCTTCAACGTAGTCGTAGCCTTCTTCGACCACGTTCAGCTAGAACTTTGCCGTGGTCGTAACTCCTCCCGACCACGTTTGCAGTGGTCGTGAGTCCTTCCGACCACGTCTTGCGCAATCACATGACAAAAACAAAGCTCTGTGTTTTTCCCTCTTTTTGGTCTTTTCTCAATTGCTTGGTGTACATAATACATGGCTCTAAGCCTCTTTTTATACCCGGCTGTTCGAATTCAACACGAGTTCTCAAACCTACTCCGACTCCGAGTCTAATACGACTTCGACTCTGTTTCCAACTATGACTTTGAATTGCGGCTGCAATTCGACTTCGATTACACCCAAATTTTGCACATGACTCTAAAACAAGATTATTTACAACATTCTCTCCCTAATCTTGTTTTTCGACTTCGATCATGCCAATTTTCTTCCTATCTATGAAAACTTTATCCGCCCCAGCGACTTTGTCAATATGTCTGCTTTCTGTTCTTCGGTTCTGATGTAGTTGATAGCGATCTTCCCCTCTTCGACACAATCTCTGATATAATGATATCTTGTGTCTATGTGTTTACTTCTATCATGTAGAACCGGATTCTTGCTCAGCGAAATAGCCGATTTGTTATCAACCCTAAGTGTTACCTTCTGAATTGCTTCATCTGACAATTCATTCAACAGTCGAGCGAGCCAGAATCCCTGGCAGGATGCTGCGCTTGCTGCGATGTACTCGGCTTCACAAGAAGATAATGCAACCACCTTTTGCTTCTGAGATTGCCAGCTGATCGGACTCTCCCCAAGCACAAACATTATGCCTGTCGTGCTCTTTCGATCGTCGACATCTCCCGCCATGTCGCTATCACTGTAGCCCGTCAGCTGCAACGACTTCCCATCTCCTCTCTTGTACTGAATCCCGAGATTCAGAGTACCTTTGATGTATCTCAGGATGTGCTTCACGGCATTCATATGCTCCTGAGTCGGTTTCTCCATGAAACGACTTACGTATCCGACCGCAAACGAGATGTCTGGTCGGGTGTGCACCAGATACCGTAGACTTCCGACAATGCTCCTATAAGTCGTAGCATCAATTGGTGATCCTGAGCCTGTCTTGCTCAATTTCAGATGATTCTCCATTGGGGTTTGACATGGATTGCACTCTTCCATACCAGACTTCTCCAGGATCTTTCGAGCGTATCCCGACTGACAAAGTGTTATGCCGTTATCGGTTTGATTGAGTTCAATGCCGAGGTAATAGCACAGAAGTCCCAAATCAGTCATTTTGAGTAGCTTCTTCATCTCCTCTTTAAACCTCATAATTTCCCTTGGATTTGATCCAGTGATGATCAAGTCATCCACATATACACCCACGATCAGTCTTGACTTTGCATCTCCTCTCGTGTACACAACATGTTCGGAGTTATTCCTTCTGAAACCGAGTGTCGTAAGGCTTTTGTCGAGTTTCAAGTTCCATGCACGTGGTGCTTCTTGAGCCCATAGAGAGCTTTGTTCAACTTCAAGACTTTCTCAGCTTGCTTTCTGGACTGAAAACCCGGCGGTTGAGAGACATACACCTCCTCCTCAATGTCTCCGTTCAAAAACGCCGTTTTCATGTCCATGTGATGAATTTGCCATCCACCATTTGCTGTCAACGCAAGAAGTAGTCGTATAGTCTCCATACGAGCTACTGGGGCAAAGACTTCTTCGTAGTCGATACCTTGTTTTTGAACATACCCTTTTGCCACAAGTCGTGCTTTGTGTTTTACGACTTCTCCCTGGGAGTTCTTCTTCACCTTGAAGACCCACTTTAAACCGATCGCTCGATGACCCTTCGGCAAGTTGGTGAGTTCCCAAGTGTTGTTGTCTTCAATTGATTTTAGTTCTTCCTGCATTGCAGCTCTCCAATATTCATCTCCCTTTGCTTCTTCATAGCTTTCGGGTTCTTCATTTGTTGTGTCTGATATGACTCATCCGATCATGTCGGCTCAGTTTGAGCATAGATCTCATCGATGCTCCTCATTTTCGGCACCCTGCCGTCTTCTTCATCTTCAGTATCAGGTGAGGCTTCCTGATCATTTGCATCAATCATGTCCGAGCTTTGAGGTGTGATCATAGCTCCTTCCTCCATTGTCGTATTGTCGGTGTCGACCTCTTCGACATCGAAAGTTATCCACTTCGACTTATCTTTCTCAATGTCTTGATGTTCTTCCCACTCCCAAAGTTTGTCTTCTTGGAAGACCACATCTCTGCTCACATGTAGCTTGTTTTCGACTGGATCATAGCACCTATATGCCTTGGTACCTGATTCTGAACCGAGGTAGATCATCCTTTTGCTCCGATCGTCCAGCTTCCTCAGGTAAGTCGATGATCTCACATGTGCCAAACAGCCGAAGACTTTCAAGTGATCGACGTTCGGTTTTCTTCCCGACCACAACTCGTATGGAGTAACTCCATTTAACGACCGTGTGGTTGCACGATTTAGCAAATAGACCGCATGTCTTACGGCTTCTGCCCAAAACCTCCCGGGCAGATATCGACTCTTCAGAAGACTTCGTGCGGTTTCGACCACGGTTCGGTTTCTTCTTTCTACGACTCCGTTTTGTTGAGGCGAGTACGGAGCCGTGAAGAATCTTGCAATGCCCTTCTCTTCACAGATTGAGTCAAACTCTTTTACGAGAAATTCTCCTCCTCAGTCAGACCTGACCGATTTTACCCTCTTGTCGACTTCGTTTTCGGCAAGAGCAATAAACTTCTGAAAGTTTGACTTTGCCTCATATTTGCTCTTCTGCATGTAGACCCACATGGCTCTGGAGTAGTCATCTACGACCAACATGAAGTACTGGTTTCCAGCGTCGGTGCGGGGTGTGATCGGACCGCATAAGTCGACGTGAACCAGCTCGAGTGGTTGCGTAGCTTTGTATTGTGCCTGCGATGGGAAGCTGTTACGAGTCTGTTTCGCCGTCAAACAACCCTCGCAGACTTGCTCCGGGTGGTCGATTTTTGGTAATCCGACCACCATCTCTTTCTCTGCCATTGCTCTGAGACTTTGAAAATTTATATGACCAAATCTCTCATGCCACAACCAGGCGGGATCTTCAATTGTGGTCTTCAAACACTTCTGCTTGCATGTTTCGATCTTGATTTTGTACAAACGGTTCACAGTCCGTTGCACCTTCATCAGCAGACGTTCGCTGTGGTCGAACACCTTCAGATGGGTGCCTTTGAGCTCGATCCGACAACCTTCTTCGGTTAATTGTCCAAGGCTTATGATATTGCTTCGAAGACTCGGTATGTAATATACATCCGAGAGCTTCCTTCGACTTCCATCTTTGCATTGCATTAGGATTGTGCCTCTCCCTTTTATCTGAACAGTCGAGCCGTCTCTGAACAGTACTTTTCCGAGCACACTCTCGTTTAATTCATGAAACATCGAGTGTGTGCCCGTCATGTGATTGCTTGCTCCGTTGTCGAGGTACCAATCGGCTTGTGTCTGCTCTCCCTGCTCCAACAGACTTGGAAAGACTTTCTGTTCATTCAACAGAACCATTGTCGGTTCATCTACAGTGCAGAACGACAACAGCAGTGTCGGTTCTTTGTGCTCTGTAATTTGTGCCAAGTTTGCTTCCTCCACCTTTTTCTTGCCCCGACAATTCGCAGCATAGTGACCATACTTCTTGCAGTTATGGCACTGGATGTGACTCCGACATTCAGCGGCGTAGTGTCCAAATTTCTCGCACGTGTAACACTGTACGTCCGACATGTCGGTCTGATAGTCGCCGCCTCCACGACCACGACTGCCTCCTCGACCACCTCTTCCATGACCTCTTTGGTCGTAGCCTCGACCTCGTCCATGAGGCGCACCGCGGCCGGTCGATGTGCCACGACCACGACCACGACCACGATCGCCCCTCGATGACGAGTCTCCTCGGTTTTTCGCATCTTCTCTTACGAGCAGCACTTGCTGTCTGTTGTCTTCTTGATAACTCTTTAGGAGCTGCTCGTGTGCTTTGAGCGCTCCGGTTACCTCCTCAATCTTCATCTTCGAGAGATCCTGTGAGTACATGAGTGTAGTCACAACTGGGAGAAACTTCTCTGGCAGTACTCGCAAGTACTTCTTCACCGCTACTTCGTCTTTTAGATCGTCGCCGAGAGATTTGATCTCGTTAACGACTTCATTGAAACGACCAGAGAATTCTTCCACGGTCTGACTCTTCCCCATCTTCATGACTTCAAATTCGCTCTGTAATGTTTGGAGTCGAACTTCCTTTACTCGGTCTACTCCTTCAAGCATAATTTGCAGAGTAGTCCAGACTTCCTTCGCCGTCTCCTTGCTGACTAGCTGCCGCATCATCGAGTCGGGCACGGCTTGATAGATTGCTGCCATCGCCATCTTGTCGAGACGTTCATCGAGGACCTTGTCCTTCTCTTTTGGTTCAACCGCGCCCCAGACACCTTGCGCGATCATGTTGACCTTCATCTTCATTGCCCAGACCGGATAATTATCTGAGCTGAGGATCGGGTACTGCGGCGACACGCTCTGCTTCGCCATGTCAGCCATGTTTAACCAGGCTCTGATACCAACTGTTGGAAAGTCTTACGACCTCCCAGGACCTTTCACGACCGGTTAGAGTCGTTTACGACCGGTGAAGATTAAGTACGATCGGTTCCAAGAGCTTACGACCAGTTCCGACCGCCTCAATCTCTTTCGATCATTTTTTCAACGTGGTCGTAAATTTACTGTAGCAATTTACGACCGCTCTGCAATATCGCTGCCGCTGCCTTCCTTCAGCCGTTCGAGATACCGTGATCGTAACCTTCTACGATCACGCAATGATGCTGGCGATCACTGTTCCCACGTTCACTTCCTTCAACGTGGTCGGAGTCGCTTCCGACCACGTATTGGTCTTCTCGGTGTAGTCGTAGCTCGTTACGACCACCTTCGACTCCTTACGACCACCTTCACCGTGGTCGTAGCCTTTCCTGCGTAGTCGTACTTCTGCAACGTAGTCGTAGCCTTCTTCGACCACGTTCAGCTAGAACTTTGCTGTGGTCGTAACTCCTCCCGACCACGTTTGTAGTGGTCGTGAGTCCTTCCGACCACGTCTTGCGCAATCACATGACAAAAACAAAGCTCTGTGTTTTTCCCTCTATTTGGTCTTTTCTCAATTGCTTGGTGTACAGAATACATGGCTCTAAGCCTCTTTTTATACCCAGCTGTTCGAATTCAACACGGGTTCTCAAACCTACTCCGACTCCGAGTCTAATATGACTTCGACTCTGTTTCCAACTACGACTTTGAATTGCGGCTGCAATTCGACTTCGATTACACCCAAATTTTGCACATGACTCTAAAACAAGATTATTTACAACATGGCCGCCAATGGCATCTCGTGTCCCCCATCTACCCGGTGATGTTTTCACCAATCCATTCACGTCACTTTGTGCCAAACCATCCCAGGTAGCTACCCTCCAAGTGGTTTTAGATTTCGTTCACCGAGCACCAAGATATTAAGTTTCTCTTTTTCCTTCCCGATGTCGTTCAAACGTCATTTGCGTCGTCTCCGGTGGGTTTCTGGCCGAGCCGATAATTTTCCTAGCTTCGCCAAGCCGCATTCTAGCCCGTGCTCACCCTACTTCTTCATGTCCTATGCCCGGATTTTATCCCTCTCTCCTACCCATGTCGTTGTAGCCGCCCGTGCCGTCAACTGTCTCCGTTTGGCGTGCCGTCAGTTCCTATGTGTGCCTTGAGTCCCTAGCGACCCATTTTGCTAGTTAGATTCATCTCCCATGCCTCCTCTCGCCAGCGCTAGCCTCCTTTCCAAAAATTGCTCTCGGGTGAACAGTAACATATGTGAATTTCCAGCATTTTCTCGCCCCGACAAACTTTAGATCGCTCGTTCTCCTTCGTCCGAACTCGGATTGACCCGATTCTTCTTCCTAAATTCATCTAAAATTGAGCTCTATCTTTTGGTTCTGGTTTTACAGTTTTTGGAGTTTATTTGGGTTTTATTTGAATTTGTTTTTGTGTTCGTCTCGTTTTCTCTCTCGTTAGATCACGCGTTCGAAGGAGCTGAAGCAGGATTCGAAGATCAAGAATTCCTAACTGAGCAAGGCCAAGGCAAGTCGTGTCCTTTGATCATGTTGAACCCAGTTTTCAAATCTATTATGTATTATGTTGCTTTAAATTATCATGCATTGCTACTATATTATAAAACCCTTGTATTTGTAGTTATCGTCCCAATTGGTTATTTCCCTCCTTGATATTTTGGAATACCTTGATGCCATTGTCACCTTAGGTTGGGAATTTAATTAGTGATTCTATGTTATTTGTCACATTGGGTTGGTACGATTAGAATGCTTAGTCTTGCTTATTTTGCGAAAGGGTTCATCATCACATGTGGTTAATTAATCTTGACTTAATGATATACTTGAATGTGGTGGTTAACCACGGTTATAAAACTTGTTGCCATGGCTTGGGTAGTGTCATTGGTGTTGGTTATACAAAATTGGTTTTCACTTGGGCGATTGATCGTGCAGTAAAGGGGGTGCGAGAGGCACATGGGATGTGGGTGTTTCGCCTGAGTAAATTTAAGGACTTAACTTTGTGCGCCATTGATCTGAGTCTTACCGTACAACCACATGTCCAGTATGGGATGGACCTGGCTAATTAATTTGGGATGTTTCAATTTCGGTTCCGTCATTTTGATGAGTGTGGTTTGGCGTGGCCATGGACCCACATTGGCGCAAGAGGGGGTGAGAGGCGAAACCTTAGCGAGACGGAACTGGGTTGAGATTGAACATTGTAAAGGCCTTGTCATGATCTCCTCGCCGTACACCTAAGGAAGTGTGTAACTCGCGTGGCAATCCGGGATGATCATGTCTTGTGGGTAAAGCTGTACAACCTCTGCAGAGTGTAAAACTATTCGAATAGCCGCGTCCTCGGTCATGGACAATGCTCGGTGATTTCACATGAGGTATAGTTATTTCTAAAAGTTTCGGACAGTGGATGGTTAATTCACTGTTGGTTGGGAGGTCCATAAGAGGTTGGTTTAGCTTATGGATGGGAGATCCATAAGTGATTACTTCAATTCCTTTGATTATTATTTATTATTGTTTTACTTCAACTGCGCCTTCAATCTATTTATTGTATTTTTCAAATGCCGTTTTATGCAAATTAACCTTTCAGCCATCCATTGTTAAGCCTTGCATATTATATTGCATTCATTTGTTACAAACGGCTTGCTGACTACCAATGTACTCACGGCTTTATGCCCCTGTTGCTCAGTTGAGGAGGAGGAGTATCACCAGCAGGAGGTTCCAGAAGGAGAGTACTTCGACGTCTTCGCGGATTAGGCTTCGTTCTCCACTCGATAGCCTGTGGGCGTGTCGATTGGCTGCTGCGCTTTCTTTTGGATTTCCGCTGCTAGTTTTTGTTAAGCCCTTCGGGCTAGTCTATTGTAAGCTTGACCATAAGGTCGCACTCTGATAATTATTAATAATATTTGAGTATTTCCTTAGTAAATCGTGATATGGTCGATATTTCATCTTGTTTATACTGTGTGCACTAGCGTGATCCTGGACTAGTGCGGAATACACAGGAGAGTCCAGATTTGTATATTCGGGTCTCTACAAGATCTATGTAATGATTGTCTTGTGCTATATATATGTGATCTGCTTACTTGTTCTCAAAGGACATGGCTAGCATTTCCTAAGGCTAACTGAAAAATATAAAATATTGTAACTTTTCAAATAGCTGTCACAGATGGTTTTAACACCAAACCATCTGTGACATCTACATATCACAGACAGTTTTAAAAATAATGGTCTCTCATATATAGATATCATAGACGATTTTTGAAAACAACCGTCTGTGATACTGTGCTATCACAAATGGTTTTAGAAACAACCATTTGTGATATTCAGATACCACAGACGGTTTTTGGTATTATCTGTCTGCGATATCTTACATGTCACATATGGTTATTATTATTAGCCGTCTATGGTATGTAAGATATCACAGACGGCTAATAATAACTGTTTGTGATATGTAAGATATCACAAATGAGTAATGTAGAGACCTGAATATGCAAATTTGTCTCTCCTGTGTATTTTGCACCAGTACAGGATCATGCTAGTGCACATAGTATAAACAAAGATGAAATATCGACCATATCACGATTTACTAAGAAAAGACTCAAATATTATTGATAATTATTAGAGTACAACCTTATAGCCAAGCTTACAATTTATAGCCTAAAAGGCTTAAGAAACTTGCAGTGGAAAAACAGAAATAAGCATGGTAGCCACTCGACATGCCCACAGGAAATCGACTGGGGAGCGAAGTCCTAATCCATGAACTCGTCGAAGTATCCTCCTTCTGGTACCACCAGCTGATCTGAACATTCTTCCTCAACTGAGCAAATACGGATGAAGCTATGAGTACATAGAGTACTCAGCAAGTCCTTTGTAACAAAAATACACTATAGTATGCAAGGCTTACCAATGGATGGCTGATAGGTTAATCTTGCAGAAAGCAACAATTTAAAGAAAATAAAATAAATAGATTGAAAAATGAACTTTAAAAATAATAATAAATAAGTAATCCAAGAAATGGAGACAAACTCCAAGTAAACTGACTATTCACTCCAATAAACCACCCGTGAACGAAGATTCAAGAAATGAACCACCAGTGAACTAACCATTCACTAGTCCAACTTAACCCCAACAAGATTTTTATAAAAACTCTACCTCATGTGAAATCACCGAGTATTGTCCATGATCGAGGACACGGCTATTCGAATAGTTTTACACTCTGCAGAGGTTGTACAACTTTACCCACAAGACATGATATGATCACATTGCCACGCGATTGACACACTTCCTTTGGTGTGTGGCAGAGAAATCATGACAAGGCCTTTACAATGTTCAATCACAACCTAGTTCCACCTCGCTAAGGTTACGCCATCGAGTAGGCTACCACCTAGTCGATAATTGCCCCCTCTTGCACCAATGTAGATCCATGGCTATCACCACACCACATTCATCCCAATGACGGAACCGAAATTGATACATCCCAAATTAATCAGCCAGGTCCATCCCATACTGGACATGTGGTTGTACGATAAGGCTCAGATCAATGGCACACAAAGTTAAGTCCTTAGATTTATCCAAGCAAAACATTCACATCCCAATATGCAAATTGCACCCCTTTACTGCACGATCATTCGCCCGAGTGAAAACCGTTTTTGTATAACCAACAATAATGACACCCCAATGTCATGCCATACAAATTTTATCACTGTGGCTATGACCACGATTTAATATCTTATTAAGTTCAAAATAATTATTTGATCACATGTGATGATAAACCCAACGTTACTATAAGCATGTCTAAGCAATTTAAACATACATGCCATGTGACAACTAATATTGCATCACTAGATAATTACCCATCCTATGGTAACAATGGAGTCATGGCACTCAAATTACCAGGGATGAATTAATCAATTTGGACAATAACTACCAATACAAGGGTTTATAATAAAATAGCGATACGTGATAATTTAAAACAAATTAATACATAATAGATTTAAAAACTAGGTTTAACATGATCAAAGGATATGACTTGCTTTGGCCTTGCTCAGTTAACGGCTCTTGATCTTCAAATCTTGTTTCAGCTCCATCGAAAGCATAATCTAACGAGAGAGAAAACAAAATGAAACATAAAATAAATTCAAATGAACTCCAAAAACTTCAAATCTAGGACAAAAAAATAGAGTTTAATTTTAGATGCATTTAAGAAAAAGAGTTGGTTCAATCGGAGTTCGGACGGAGGAGAACGGGCTCTCGGAAAATCTAATATGGAGAATAAGGCTAAAAATTGGAAAAGCTACTGTGCTATAGACTCGGCTCACGGAAAAGCTAATCTACAGTGGGCTTGGCTCATGGAATAGTGCACGCCGACTGGCTTGCTAATGCGGCTACTGACTAGGCTCTAGGGCTGACGTGGCTACTTGCGTGGCAGGTGACGTGGCATGACACGTGGCATGCTAACTTGGCACTGGGGATGACTCGAGTGCTGACATGGGGCACACGTAGCACGACAAGTGGACTCTAGAGGTGAGGTGGTAGCTGAGTAAGCTTGCTGACTTGGCTCAATGGCTCACGGGTCTATGGAACAGTAAACCTGACCGGTGGGACCCATGCGTTAGAGGCTTAGTGCACCATGGACCCAGTCCACGAAGGAGCTAAAGCGATGTGGGCCGAGCATGGTCTAGCTGGCACACAGACCGAGGTGATGCATGGGAACCAAGGCGATGGGCGAGCAACTGACAGCGGAAGATGGAGATGGTGGTGACTAGCCGGTGGGCGGGATGCTCACCGTAGGTGGCGGCTGGTCGGAACGGCGTCCGACGAGTGACAGAGCGGTGAGGTCGGAGATGGAAACGAAGACGTTGGCATGGATGGCGGCAACAGCGAAGGCGACGATGACTCTGGTGAACTTGGCGGGTGGGGATGGGCCGGCTGGCTGAAATGGGCTTCGACCCATTTAGCTTTTTAGATATTTTTCGGATTTTTCTAATTCCAAAATTCAACTAAATTCATTTGAAGTCTAGAAAATAGCAAATAAATCCAAATAAATCCCAAAAATTCCAAAAAAATCCTTAAGACGCAAGGAACCTAAATAAAATACTTTTGACAAATGTTAATGTTTAATTTAATCATATTAAATCTTTTTAATTAATAAAACTTCCAACTAAGATTTAATTATTTCCAGAAAAAATCCAAATGGTGAATTTTATTTTAAAAGCTTCAAAAGGCTCTGAAAATCAGGATGTTACAGGTAATATCAAATATCGCCGGTGATAGCGGACATATGACAAACGGTTGTTTTAAAAACTGTCTCTGTTGTAACTTATCACAGACGATTTAAGAGCCATCTGTGGTAACCACCTGTTATCACTGACACATAAATTCAGATAATTCAAAAACCATTTATGATGACGGTTTTGAACCGTTTGTGCTAACCTTTTCTGTAGTAGTGCAACTTGCATGGACCGATAACTCACTTATGTCATATTTGTGACCTAAATGTGCATTTTGAAAGTATAGTGACATATATGACACATAAACAAGTTTGGAGACCCTCCATGCATTTACTTTAATTACTAGTCATCAACCTTGGGTTTAATAAAACTAGTAAGATGCCTATGCATTGCAGCAGGGTATCAAAAGAGAATAAAATTACATATCATCAAACATGATCCAAAAATCGGACAGTGAGCATCATTTTTATCTTACATAGCTGAGTCCCCGTGCGTTGCAATGAAAATTCAAACTTCAAGCCACTCTGTACTCATCCTCTGAAGCAAGGAAAACATTTTTGTATTCTTAAATTTAAACAGATCACCTCAGCATATGACAACTTAAATCTAGCAAATGAAAATGTTTAAGAAGCCCAATACTAGAATATTTTGCCATGCGATCACATAAAATCTGCAAAGAAAAAAGGAGTCATACTAAGAATTTTCCTAATTTATGTGTCCCAAAATAGAAACAAAAATATGTCATCTGAGATAAAATACATGCATACCTAGACATACATCTGGGTGAAGTCAGCAAACAAAGACATAAAATGAAGACAAGTTTGTTGTATATACGTATCATATAGCAGCCTGCATCCAGCATGCACGCAAGTTGATTGATGCTAACCAGTTTCTATTGACTGCAGGCATGGAAATGTTTGTGTCTGTTGAGGAACCATCACTAGCAAGTCTAGTCCCAGCGATTCCCGCTAGGCAAATGAGATGGATTAAATACAGGTAATGCAAAATAATAAATTGAACACAGAGAGATAGGGGGAGAACTCATGTCTTTCTTTATTGCTTTCTTCTCCACTAGGTATACTTTATAATGATTAAGGCCTCCTATTTATAGACTAAGCGGAGGGGTGCCCACTAGTTGGCCAGGCTTATAGGCCTAGGCCCAGGTTTCCCAACCTTCCTCCTTGGGCACTCATCCGACACATTCATATCTCAGCAAAACTCCATAAAAACCCAGTGGGAAAATTTTGGAGAAAGAGTACATGATACATGTTATGCTGTGTTGCACGAATTGCCTCTTTAAAAACCTTGGCCGAGAACCTTCCAAAAAAACTCGCCAAGGGAAGAAGAGTACAATCCACCCAATTTCATTTAATCTACAGGATTTATTTTTTGGGTATTCGATCTTTGTGATCAAATTTTAATAGTGAACTCGAGAAGAATCTCCCCCTAAGTTATGCACTTCTCTAAGTCTCATCATTCCAATTCCACGTATATACCTTTCAAAGTTAGATGTTGGAAGGAACTTAGTAAACAAATCTATAAGATTTTCATATGACTTAGTATGCAGTACCTTAATTTCGTCCATCTTTTGCAAGTCATGAGCATAGAAGACTTGGGGTTGATATGCTTTGTGAGATGACTATTCACGTAACCCGTTTACACTTGTGCAACATAAGCTACATTATCTTCATAGATAATTGTGGAAGCTTGTATGATGTTCAATTCACATGACTGCTGAATGTCATGAAATTACAGTTCCACCAGACAATAATACATAGCCTGTTTGTGGCCTAGTTGTATGTGGGTTTAACAAGTACCCTGCATCTACATAACCAGTCATATTTAGATCTTAGTTCTTTTTGTAGAATAGTCTAAGGTCTTTGCTTCCTTGAAGGTATCGAAAGATGTCCTTTATTCCCTACTAATGCCTTTTAGTAGGTTCTACACTATACCTTGCTAATAGGTTTATGGCAAATGCGATATCCGGTCTAGTGCATTTTGCAAAATACATACGTGCTCGTACTACACTTAAGTACGGGAATTCTGGTCCTAGGACTTCCGCCCCCTCTTCCCTAGATCCGTACGGATCCTTGTCTTACTGCAAATTAAGATCTCCTGACCATTGGTACTTTTTGAAGGGTATGCCTTTTCAAAGCCAAACCTTTCTAACACCTTCTGAGTGTAGACTTACTAATGCATTAATACTCCTTCCGGGACATGTTCGAGCTGCAAGCCTAAGTAATATTTGGTTTTACCCAAATCTTTCATTTCAAATTTTGACTCCAGGTAAGAACTCGCCTCCTTTATATGTTCCAAGGTTCTGATAATATTTAGATCATCTACATATACTGAGATTATATTAAATTCATTCTAGGGTCGTCAAATAAATACACAAGGACAATCCTCATTTTTCATATAGCCTTTCTTGCACAGAAAGTTACTTAAGTGATTATACCACATCCTACCTAATTGCTTAAGTCCGTATAGTGATTTTCTAAGTTTAACACTGTATAGGTTTCTATTTGCTCTATCTTGATTTGAGAAAGGGATACCTTCAAGCACCTTCATATAAATGTCCAAATCCACGTTTTTGTAAAGGTATGCAGTTATCACATCCATCAATTTTATTTCTAAATTCAAGTTTACTACCATTGAGATTATTTATCTAAAGGTAATACTACAACCCATGATCGGGGAATAAGTCTCTTCATAATTAACTTCTAGACGTTAAGTGAAACCTTGTGTAACAAGCCTTAGTTTATATCTTACAACTTTATTTTTCTCATTTCTCTTTCGAACAAATACCCACTTATGCCCTATGGGTTGCACATGGGGAGACGTGCGGCTTGTAGGCCCAAACACCTATCTTTTATTCAGAGATAATAATTTAGTTTCTATTGCCTTCTTCCAATCCTCCCAATCTGATCTTTTCGTACATTCAGTGAGCAATGCAGGTTCTGGACAAGATTGATGATTACGACAATTTTCTTTGCAAAATATATATCAACTTTGGCTATTGTCCTATTCATAGATTCTCCTATGTGCACATAGTTTATAACTATTTCATCATGGATTGATTCTTCTGGTGCTTCTACTTGCTCACCGCTCCTTCGAGTTACAGGGGCAAGTCCCTTTAAGTTTTTGCTCCAGTGCATGAGCACACATCCATGCTGGTTTCTCCCTCTGTGGGTATGCCTTTCCCTGAAGGTGTCATACTGGTGCCAGGTCTTAATTGGCTTCCCTTCTGGTTTTGAGGTACTTCAGTGATTGGTTGTGCCAAACCCTTCTTATCCTTTTTCACCAGGCATCTCTTGTTACATGGGATTCGGGGGGTGAAAGTTCTCGTCATTTTATTCTGAAGCCTCTAGACGGGATTAGAGATACCTTCAGTATTTCACCCCTCTCTGGAGCATTGTGTGCAGTCACATGCGACTTAGTCATGTTCTTTAAATCACTAGAGTGGTCAGCCAATTGGTTTGCTAATGCTTGCAAGTCAATGATCTTCTGGATTTCTCTATTTGCTTCATTAGTGCATAGGTCATGTACATGGATTCCCATGACTTGCCATGTAATTTCCTGATATTTTTCATCAAGGGGTTAATTTCGCCCACTAATGTCAGGAAACTATCCTCATCAAATATACTATCAGCAAAACGGGTGGTATGCAAATCTCCTGTCATGGGGTTACCTGATTATGGATGCCGTCTCATAACCAACATATATCCCAGACTTTTAGAGAGGGCCTATTGCAGTGCGCTGTGGTGGGGGTATAGGTACATAGACTTTGTAATCAAACCTAAAGTGGTGAGAAATTTTTGATGATGACCCTTACGCTAATTGCATAGGTTAATGGATGTTATATACGGATGATCTAAAGATGATGAGAGTTGCTGTATGCTGGACTACGTTTCCCCAACATGTAGTTGGTAAATTAGAATTATGCAAAAGCGGTCGGACAATAAATTTAATTCTCTTAATTAATGCTTCTGCTAGTCCATTCTGAGTGTGGAATGTGGTATAGAATGCTCAACTTTAATTCTCATTGCTTTGCAATAATCATAAAATGCCTTTGAAGTAAATTCTCTAGCATTGTCCATTCTGATGGACTTTATATGATGATCAGCAAAATTATTTTTAATTTGAATTATCTGTGAGATCAGCTTTGCAAAAGCATGATTTCTCAAAGATAATAAACATACGTGCGACCATTTCAAGAAGCATCGATGAGCACATTAAAATATTTAAATGGCCCTAATAGTGGTTGTATAGAACTGCAAATATCTCCTTGGATGTGCTACAGGAATGCAAGGACTCCGTCCTTCACTTTTAGAGCAGAAGGTCTAGTAATTATTTTTCCGGTGGCACATATGAGACACATAAAATCTTCTTGATTCAAGAAATTCTTTATATCAATATTATGTCCCTGTGAATTGTTAATTATATTTCTTATTATCCTAAGACCTGGTGGGCCTAATCTATCATACCAGAGACAGAAGAGTTCAGAGCTTCTAAATATTGTTTTCACGATAGTATAGGCTACGGGTGCCTTAATATTAGTGTAGTATAGCCCAGTCTCAAACGAAAGAAGTCTTTCTAATACCCTTTTTCTATTTACTTTATGCTTTGTATTGAGTAGGTATTCCTTACCATACTCTTCTTCAGTTTCAATGTGAAAACCGTTAGCACGAATATCCTTGAAATTTAGGAGAGTTCTAGTCAATTCTAAGTATAATAAGGTTTCCTGAATGATCAAAGTTGTGCCCATTGAGAGTATAATTGTAGCTCTTCCTAAGTCTATTATACAAGCATCTCTTTAATGCTTTCTTCTCCACAAGTTACACTTTATAACGATCCAGACGTCCTATTTATAAACTAAGTGGAGTACCCACTAATGAACCAAGATTGTAGGTCTAGACCTAGGTTTGCAATAATTTTGTTAGAATTGGAGACGCTGCTGAATTAAGACTCCAACTAAGACTAGAATCGTAAGGTACTATGGTTGAGGTCGAGACTCCGACTACCTTGGGAAGTACGTAATTCATTTTCAACTTTTATATGTAGCTTAATTACATATAAATAAATGTGTCCACTAGATGATATTATAATGTACAGGACTTAAATGTACTGTATTTAACTTGCTGTAGTCTCAACTTCCCGTTTGCTATAGAATTCCTACCATTTTATATTTGATCATACTTTGCATGTCAGTGGATCTGAATCTTAAAGGCAAAAAACCAACAACTGACGGATTTCATAATCTGTGACGACCAGTCTCTCTCTCAAAAAACAGAACATCGTCTAGAAAAAAATGAACTTTATATGAAATTTACTGAAAAATTAACGATGTTTCCTTGTCTGCTTGACCTTAAAACTGGCATTTGAACTCTTTCGTTAGGCTGGGGTTGATGGCTCAATCGAATAGAACGACTTTTCGCCTGGTTCACTCCACACGACTTACCAGCTAATTAAAGACTTGAAGAATATCGATATGGTAATCCACATTGGAGACATCTCCTATGCCAATGGTTATCTGTCACAGTGGGATCAATTCACTGCACAGGTTGAACCCATTGCTTCCACTGTACTTTACATGGTTGGAAGGTACTCCAACTTGACAATAGAAGTGAACTAAAAACAAGACGGAAAGATGTTCATGCTATGTTTCTGAATATATTGATTTGTTTTTGCAGCGGTAACCACGAAAGAGATTGGCCTGGATCAGGATCCTTCTATGGGAATTTGGACTCAGGTGGTGAATGCGGTGTGCCAGCTCAGAACATGTTCTATGCGGTGTACCATTGGGCTATAAGGAAGTTCACGCTCAGTGAGGGAATCAAAGTCTTTAACCCTACATAATTCAACCTAAAACGAAAAATTTTGACCGAACTGATTTCTTTTTCGTTGGATGGTGAAAGGAGCGAAATTTCCGAAATTTCGGCGAGATTGTTCATAACAATTTGATTTTTTTAACCGTAGCAAAGTACGGTATTGAACTAGTAAAAAATCTCTTGTGCGTGCAAGAGGTGGCCCATAATAATTATAATGGTGAGAGGCAGTTATGAGGTGGCCTCAGTCTTAGGTATATTTTTCCTACTTAAAAGAACCCATTTGCGGTGGTGGCGTTGCCTCATCTTCCTCCGTGAATTCAAGGAAAATCAATTCTTAACTATGAAACTCCACTTGCACAAGATGCTTTACTAGAAGCAACGGACAAGGGACCTGAGCCATAGCTCAGTGGGAGGTGGCGAGGGTGTTCACCCCTTTGACGTAGGAAGATCATCACAGACGGTTTTGTGAACCGTCTGTATTTATGGGTCAGTGATAATCGAAGGTCATCACAGACGGTTTTCGAACTGTCTGTGATTATCAACTATCACAGACCGTTTTTTAGTATAATCACAGACGGTTTTTACTCAAAAACCGTCTGTGATATTCCCTTCAACCCCTAAATATATTTCTGTTTATTGGCTAGCCTCAGGAAATGCTAGCCATGCCCTCTGAAACAAGCAGATAATCACAGACATAAAACATATACAATTAACACAGCTCATTTCATTTCAGATACATTTCACATCTCAATTCATTTCACAGACATAAAACATCCAATTGACAACGCACTTCATTTCACAAACATAAAGCATCCATTTCGCAAATCAATTAATTGAATTGAAATAAAATATCCATTAACAAATACACAATTACAAAAGATCTACACTGCATTTGCACTTAGAATTACAATAAAAAATCATTCTGCACAGTGGAACTCTCCATCTGATCTTACAACTTTAGTCCACAAAAACCAAATGAACTCTCCTCGAATTTTTGCAAAGTCCGGCTGTTGCAATGCAGATGTAGAGATGGGTGCAGCCTGTCGATAGGAATATCAACGCGCGCACATATAAAACTTGACATGTATGAAATAAATGTGGGAAGATTAACAAACCTTAGAATTGCTGATCTTGGTGGAATCGAGGAGTAGTCTCATATGGTGGCACACGTAGTATCCACACGTGTTGCCCATTCTCTTTGTGGCACCGCAAAAATAGAATGTGTTAAATCAAGTGGCATTACTACTAAGTGTTGTATATGATTAATTAATGTGTAGCTAGCGAATACCCGAAATTTGCGATCATGTTTCAAGGGCTTGGCCCCTGTCGTCGAGCCACGTGTTTGTTGAACGTATGTGGCGAACGACCTTCGTTATTCGAAAAAGTTAGATTAGTCATTCGGAAGGAAAGAAAGAGTACAATGTACAATGTACGTACCTATCGAGTATTTGGGCGATAGCTGTGTACTTGGATTTGTTCTTACTTAGAGAATCAAGGTATATAGCGTTGTTCCATTTTGGTATAATTACAATTAAAATCCAATGGAAGTGCTCATTGTATGGCATAAGAACAAATTCCTTATCTTGGTGAGCCAGTAGTACTTTTGTAATATAGTTCTCGACGAAGGATGCATCCTCGTTGATGGTATCAATGGCGATCAAGCGTGGGTCCAGGAAACCAATTGGTGATTTTGATGATCTAGCTTTGGTCAGCATGAATCTATATATACACACAGAAAAGCAACAAATTGTGACATATATCGGTATTACGTGCACAGAGACTGTGATTGTACAGACTTACAGCGTCTAGCATCGAACGAGTGAGGCGTCGAGAGCGTTGAGCGTGAAAAGGTCAAATATATCGTCAAAGGTCACCGGGAAGACACTTTCGTGAGCTTCATGCAAGAAATGTTCCGGCTTGAATTTGACAGTGATACCTGAGCGCCGTTCTGCCTCTGGCCTATTGGACTGTTCCATATACCAAGCGTGGAATCTTTGGTAACCAAGTCCTAGTTTTAAGAGGTCCTTTTCTGGGAATATCATCAGCTCGCCTAGCACGAATTTGCTGGCCAATGGCAGGTGCGGGATTTCATCATCCTTCGTCTTTGATTTGCCCTGGCCACTGCCTCGACTGTAGGTCGACTTTATGGTAGTCGACTGTAATGGTACAGATGGTGTAAGTTGCTTTGGCGAGAATAGCACCCGTGGAGATAGCACCGGTGCAGGTAGCTCTGCTTCGCACTGCACTTGTGGAGATAGCACCAGCGCATTTAGCTCTGGTTCGCGCTGCCCTTTTGGTGTGGCCACCGGTGAAGAAGCCTCCAGGGAGATGTCGCATTCGGGCCACTGGATGAATGTTCCAATGGCCTGCGCTAGAGTCACGATCTCGTCGTTGGGGGGCTTCGGTAGCGGGATGACATCAAAATTGACATGCACACCATCCACATTAACTTTTGCAAAGCCTGGCGCTAAAGCTTGACCGTGCAGCATGGCCCCGATACCAGATGGATATGCCTGGCCCCAAGCAACGTGCAAGGGAACGGAGGCATATCTCACTTGGAGCCTGCACTTCGTAGGCTCCTACATAACGATACAGAATTAGCTAGTCGAATAGGCCTATCAATGGAGCAAGCATTCGAGAGATAATAATTATTACCTGGATGTCGTCCACAGAAAATCTGGCATCGGTTTGCGTCGGATTGGACGCGCAACTACTCGAACGGTTGTGCAGGCTAGCTAGCACAGGAGCGGTGGCGGTGGCCTGCTGACTTTTTGTATGTTTCCGCACCTCATCTCTAACTACATGAGCCAGCTCACCCATTAGCTCCTCTCTAAGAGATGCCTTGATCTCTTCTCGTAGCCGTGCATCACGCTCGGCTTTGTTTCTCTTCCGCGCCGATACATGTCGGAGTCATCTTGGAAACCATGTTTCCAAGGAACGTAAAGGCCAAGGCCTCTCGTACAACCCGGGTGCTCCTTGTTTCCTAGGGCCGCGGAGAGCATATCATTCTCCCTTATTCTCTGGAATGATCCCAGAGTTGTTTCAAAACTCAGCTCTTCCTGCAAGAGCACGACATGTCATTTCACTTCGTACGAAGTTGTGGAGTAATTACAAGCTACGTAGTTCGATCGATATCTTACCAGGCGCTCAGACACTTGCTGGTCTGCAGGGTTTCGAAAGGAGACGTCCCCCGATGTCGTTGTGGATGACCTTGCTCTAATCCAATTTCGAGCGCGGTCATCCGGGATATTGCTAAATGGCAGGGCGATGTCCTGCAGGGCTGCCAGTTCATCCTCATTCGTCCACTGCTAGATTTTACCCGCATACCCAGCTGTGCCAAGTCTGTGGGGGTGTGTGTGTTTTGCCTGGAGGGCCTTGTGTGCCGCACTTGTACTTTTGAAATCTTCGGTCGTCTTCATCGCCTTGAACTCTTCCCATTGTGGTTCCAGGAATGGGTATTTATGAAAGGGCGTTTCGTCCGTCTCCACGTATTTCTTGATAAGCGTGCTCTTGAAGTTCTTCCATGCTTGGCACGCCCCTAGCAAGGCTTGTCGTTGCACGACGTCTTGGTGTTCTTCTGGGATCTCGAACGATGCCAAAATTTCTGTCAGCAGCTATCTTTTCCGAGTCGTAGGCACGTCCTTCCACGAATTGAATGTGATCTCAATTCGTTCTCGTGCAACGATTCCGATCATGCTCTTCCATGCGCTTGCTGCTTTGCGAGGAAGGAGAGGGACCCCAGATACATCGACCTGTGTGATGGTAAATCGGCCCTCAGGCTTCTTCGATAGCTCTCTTCCTTGGCACCTTGCTTTTGATGCGGACGCCTCCGGCGATGGTGTTGAAGAATGCGCGGATGACATTTTGCTCAATTTGTGGGTCTATTAGAATAAGATAAGAAAGTGCCATACCATAATATATGAAAGTGCAATATCTATCTATTTCGCTCAATATAGGCGATTACAATACATATATATGTGTATATACATACATACATACATACATATACATATATATACCTACATATATACATATATAGAATCAATATCTATCTATTATTACTACAAGGTCTCTAAACAAAGTTCTATGAAGCAAATGACACAAACTAGTATATCAGGTTCATTGAACCAGATACACTAGAGTGTGTCACTTGCTTCATACCCCTTGAAGGTCTATGTGGCATATACTATTACTACAAGGTCTCTAAACAAAGTTCTATGAAGCAAATAACACAAACCAGAGTATCCAATTCATTGAACAAGATACTTTGGAATGTGTTACTTGCTTCATGCCGTTTGAAGGTCTATGTGGCATATATTATTACTACAAGGTCTCTAAACAAAGTTCTATGAAGCAAATGACACAAACTAGTGTATCAGGTTCATTGAACCGGATACACTAGAGTGTGTCATTTGCTTCATGCCCCTTGAAGGTCTATGTGGCATATACTATTACTACAAGGTCTCTAAACAAAGTTCTATGAAGCAAATAACACAAACCAAAGTATCCAATTCATTGAACAAGATATTTTGGAATGTGTAACTTGCTTCATGCCCTTTGAAGGTCTATGTGGCATATACTATTACTACAAGGTCTCTAAACAAAGTTCTATGAAGCAAATGACACAAATTAGTGTACCCGGTTCATTGAACAGGATACACTAGAATGTGTTACTTGCTTCATGCCCTTTGAAGGTCTATGTGGCATATATAGAAACAACAAGCATCAATAATAGAATCAATAATAGACTAATCTTGGCCGTCCCGCTACTAAATCATATACTCTTCCTTGATTGGTTATGATAAGATAAGATAAGAGAGGAGAGGAGTAGAGGGGAGGGGGAGAAGGGAGGGGGTGATGTGGACAGAGAGGGGCTAATGTAAAAGAGTACTATATACTATATACTATATACTAACACAACAAGCAATGTAATATGTACCAATGTAAACTAAGCAACTGCAGTAAACAATGTACCAATGTAGTATGTACCAAATAGCAAATTAAACTAAGCTACTGCAGTAAACAATGTACCAATGTAATATGTACCAAATAGCAAACTAAGCATGCAGTAAACAATGTACCAATGTAATATGTACCAAATAGCAAACTAATTAAGCTACTGCAGTAAACAATGTACCAATGTAATATGTACTAAATAGCAAACTAAGCATGCAGTAAACAATGTACCAATGTAATATGTACCAAATAGCAAACTAATTAAGCTATTGCAGTAAACAATGCTCACAATGCTTAAAACCCTAGTCCATAAGAGAAACTGCTCACAATACTCAAAATTCTAGTCCATCACAGAAAGTGCTCACAATGCAGACGGTAATCGAGGGGAGGTGGCCGGCGACGGGCTCAACGAGGGGCTTGGGGGAGGCTGACGGCGATGGGCTCGGGGGAGGCGGCCGGCGACGGGCTCGGGGGAGGCGGACGACGACGGGCTCGGGGACGGCGGCGGCGACGGGCTCGGTGAGGCGGAGGCGACGACGGGCTCGGGATTTAATTAGATCTAGATCGAATAACTGCAGCGCACACGGAGCCAGAAGGTATATATAGGGGGATTATCACAAACGGTTCTAAATTTAGAACCGTCTGTGATGAATATCACAGATGGTTCTAAGTTTATAACCGTCTGTGATAGTTATACTATCACAGACGATTTTAAACTTAGAACCGTCTGTGATACTGATATCACAGACGGTTCTAAGTTTACAACCATCTGTGAGAAGCCTTTGCTGACTGTTCCTATTAAGACAACACCAATAACTAGACAGCGGCATTAATTCATGATCAACCACCAAACAGCTGCATTCATATACTCCAACCAGCTGCATTCACACAGTGTATTTCTAGATATATTTTGTCACACATTTTCACATATACATCTCAAAATTGACTACATCACACATTTTCACATATACATCTCAAAATTGATTACATCACACATTTTCACATATACATCTAAAAATTGACTACATCACATATTTTCACATATACATCTCAAAATTGACTACATCACACATTTTCACATATACATCTCAAAATTGACTACATCACACATTTTCACATATACATTCTTATTGTACTTGCTTATTTCCTTTAAAAATTAGCCCTTCATCATGATCAATGCGTACGTAACTAGTTTCGTCACGTTGTTCATCGTCGACCCTTATGCCATTTCTAAAAGGAGGTAACTCGTCAAATTGATGGTATTCCTCCTCGTCCACTACATTCTCCACTCCGACAATTCTCCTTTTTCCATGAAGAACTACACGGCATTTCTTATTTGCTGGGTTGGTTACATAGAAAACTTGAACAACCTGATTGGCGAGTACAAATGGTTCGTCTTTGTACCCGACACGTTGGAGGTCCACGGTCGTGACACCATACTTGTCAACCTTCACATGTGGGAGATGCACCCAACGACAGCGAAATAAGGGGATCTTGAAAACCACATAGTCGAGCTCCCAAATCTCTTCTATGAAGCCATAGTACGAGTTTCTCGACCCATCGGTATTGAATGCATCTATGCGGACACCACTGTTCTGGTTAGTGCTCTTGACATCCTGATACTGCGTATAGAATGTGTACCCATTTATGTCATATCCTTGCCATGTCACAACTGTAAATGTCGGCCCTTTTGCCAACCATGTCAGCGTCTCACTCGGCGAGCTCCTAGCGATTTGCTCCTTCAACCATTGGTTGAACCGACGGTTGTGTTGCCTCATGATCCAAACATCCGGCCGCTCCGGTTTCTGTTGCCGAAGCATATCCTTGTGCTGGTCCACATAAGGCGCCACTTCAGTCATGTGTTGCAACACCGTGAAATGGGCTTGAGTATACGTGTCCATATCTGGAGTGACTGCTTTCCTTCCGATAGTTCTGAGACCCTTCCGCCTCCCCTCATGAAGAGATTGAGGGACACCTATCGGTTGAATCTGAGCCATATAATCGACACAAAACTCAATGACCTCTTCACTTACATAACCTTCGATGATGCTGCCTTCCGGCCGAGAACGATTCCGTACGTAGGACTTGAGGATTCCCATGAACCTCTCAAATGGGTACATGCTACGTAGGAATACGGGCCCGCACATTTTTATCTCCCACACAACGTGAACAATGAGATGGACCATGATATCGAAAAACGAAGGAGGGAAATACATTTCAAGGTGACATAGAGTCATCACCACCTCGTCCTGCAGAGCATCTAGTCCTTCGGAATCGATGACCTTCTGAGCAATTGTGTTAAAGAAATAACATAGCTTCATGATTGTCTCTCGGACTTTGATCGGCAAAATATTTCTAATTGCAATAGGGAGCATCTGTGTCATCAGCACATGAAAATCATGAGACTTCATGCCATTTAACTTTAAATCTTGCATCGAAACAAGTTTCTTCATGTTGCCGGAGTAACCAAACGGAACTTTGACACCATGCAAGCACTGGCACAGTTCTGTTTTCTCAGCCTTGGACAGAGTGTAACACGCAGGGGGAAGGTACGTTCGTCCATTATCAGTACATGTCGGTGCTAACTCAGGCCTGATGTCCATGTCAGCCAAGTCAAGCCGTGCGTTGATGCCGTCCTTTGTTTTATCACGGATATTCAGTAAGAGACCAGTCAAGCTGTCGCATACGTTCGTTTCTACGTGCATGACGTCGATGTAGTGCCGAACATCTAGGTACTCCCAATAAGGTAAGTCCCAAAATATTGATCTCTTCTTCCAGGTGTTCTTCTCACGAGCCCTCAATTTACGTCCCTTTCCGAGGACAACATCTAAATCCTTAACCATATCATAAACCTCGTGTCCCCTTAAATGCCTTGGAGCTGAACCGTCTTCCTTCTCTCCATCAAATTGTTTCTTCATCTTGCGGTATGGGTAAGCCCTCCGAAGGAACCGGCGGTGACGCATGTAGACGGTCTTGCGTGAGTGGTTCAGCCACACACTCTCGGTACCATCTAAACAGTGAGTACAATCTTTGGCACCTTTTGTACTATGGCCTGATAGGTTACCAAGGGCAGGATAATCATTTATGGTGCAGAACAATAAGGAGCGCAGAGTGAAGTTCTCTCGTTTGTATGCATCCCATACCTGTACCCCTTCGTTCCACAGTACTTTTAGATCTTCCACCAACGGTGCTAGGTACACATCCATTCCATTCCCAATGGACAAAGAACCATCTTGGCTTTATACGTGGTTTTAGGCAACTCATTTCCCTCTGGAAGCATGTCCGCTAAAAGACCTAGCAGCGCCGTGAAACTCTTGTCGGATCAACCGTTGCTTGCCTTCAATTTTAACAGTTCAAGCATGGTCGACAACCTCGTGTACTTGCAGCCCGTGTACAAAGGTTTCTCCGAGTCCTCCATCAAGCCCCGGAATTTAACATAATCTCTTTCATCATAGTTCTCTCCTACATCGCGAAGCATCTGATCCAGATTATCATCGTGCAACCTATCCGAATCCAAACGACAATCGACATCATCCGGCGCATGCAACCTAGATCAATGCGGCCAGTTCGATCAACTTGAAGTTTAAAATAATATAAGGTCCTTTCCTTTCTCATAGTTGTTGCTCGTGCAAGCATCCGAATTATGGCTTTTATATGTAATGCATTAGGTGTGTCAAGGGCAGATTCGTATCGCCCAAGGGCGTAAAATGATATATAATATATGCACCGATCGATGCGGTGCAATATGAACTACAAATATCTTGACAAATGCAACCACTTTCTATTTTTCTTTTCGAAACTTAAAAGTTGGCGCTGTCATGCATCTCACCAATTAAACTTTCAGAATGAAACACTCATACGTATTCGAAGAACCTATCTTTTATTAATTAATGGCTCAAAAGCATCATTTCATGTATTATTCAGTTTGGTAGAGATAGATTTTTAGCTCCGATGTTTAGGCTTCAGTTTTGTTCTAATTTCTAGTTTTTAATTTCATCTTTTTTGACTTTTTAGCTTTTGGTTTTTGTCTTTTCTTTTTACGTGTTCCGTTGCATTGTCCATGATGAGGTAACCTTTTTCTATTTTTAACCTTTTAAATTTAATTACGCTAAATAACTATTATCATTTATAGTACAAAATAAGCCTTAAACAAGAAAAAGCTATAAGCTATAAAAACCAAATGAACAGGTTTGAGATTTCGGCAAGGTCTCTAGTATTGATGCACGCCGTTGCTTTGGGACCCCGCCGCCCCGTGAAGTGCCTCGGGCTTTCGCACATGACTCGCGTATACGGTGGCCCCGCGAGGATGGACTCGCGCGCGGCGGCTCTGCGCGATGGATGTACTCACGTATCACGGCAGCTCGCGCCCGGCTCAGCCCTTTCGTTGCCTTCGCTGAATTGGCGAAGTCGCGGAGCCACAGGCGCGCGAAGATCACCCGTCCGTGCATACACCAACTCCTCGCAGCAGCAAGAAACTTCCATCCACGCGCTGCTCCTCGTGGCGAGCTCGCCCGATCGCTCTGCCCGACCGCCTCCACCAAGACTTCGAGGACGTGCACGCGGCGGTGTCGCAGCGGGCGCGGTTGCGTCCGCGAAGGGCAGCAGCCACCAAGAGCCCAACCATGAATGCGCGGAGTGCCCGGTGGACCTCTACTCGCTCGGCATCGCAGGCTTCTCCGTCCCTCGACCTTTGCTTCGCGGAGTCCGAGCTGGCCACAGCGACTGATGCATCGACCTCCGCAAGGGCAAGGTCTTCTCTGTGAGTTAATAACCCTGGCTTTGAGTATCTGAGGAAGCAGGACCGAGTCAGGCGGGAAGATAACGGTTGGTTTCTAGTAGTCAGCATTTCCTTCAGTTTTCTGAATATTTCCTTTCCAGTTTTGTAACGTGTGGTTTATGCACGATTAGGAAGTTTCTTTAATTACGGATCGTGGGTTATCACGTTCCATGTTTTGTTAGCTCTTATACGGCATGCATTGGCACTTTAATCGCTAACAGAAATAGAGAGAAAATTGCCCCAATTCTTGCCTCTGCGATTCTCAAAGAACAACTGCGTGCTCTCTCTGTTTTTACTGTTCATTATCTGAAAATTCAGATTTGCGTGTGATCTCTGAACCTGGGCTGAAACCTTCATCTGGTATCAGAGCATCAGGGTTGAGATCACTGCTCCACGTCAAGAAATGGCGGCACAGCAAGCGGCGAGAGAGGGCGGCGCGATGTCGTTCCAGCCGCCGATGCTTTCCCCCTCAAATTATCCGGTCTGGGCGATCCGGATGGAGGCAATCCTCGACGCACATGGAGTGTGGGAGGCAGTGGAACCAGCAGAAGGAGCACAAGTTAACGCAAGGAAGGACAAGATGGCACGGGCTTACATTCTGCAAAGTGTCCCGGAGGATGTCTTGCTGCAGATCGCCAAGAAGAAGACGTCCAAGGAAATCTGGGATGCCCTCAAGCTGAGGTATTTGGGAGCAGAAAGAGTGAAGCAAGCCCGACTTCAAACCCTGAAAAGTGAACTCGATGTGCTTCGGATGAAGGAGACCGAAACCATCGACGAGTTTGCAGGTAAACTCAGTGCAATCGCTAGTAAGTACACTCTTCTTGGTACTGCACTTGAAGATGCAACACTTGTCAAAAAGTTACTTGATTCTGTGCCTGAGAAATTCATCAATGTCGTGGCCGGAATTGAGCAATTCTATGACTTGGCAACAATGCCCTTTGAGGAGGCCATTGGCAGACTGAAAGCGTATGAAGAAAGGGCGGCACGGTTGCAGAACAGTACCACAAACTCTGATGGGCAATTGCTGTTGACACATGCCGAGTGGCAGGCTCGGCAGAAGGGAACCGGTGGAAGCTCATCGTCCGGGAGCAAGGGGCATCAGTCCAGCAACTCTGATCGCGGAAGGGGGCGAGGACGAGGCCGCGGCCGAGGCAGACGCGGCCGAGGAGGCCAAGAGAATACTGGCAACACCGGCGGTGGAGGCCGGGGAACTCGAGACAAGAGCCAAATCAAATGTTACAGTTGTAGCAACATGGGTCATTATGCGTCTGAGTGCAGAAGCAAAAGGAAGGAAGATGAGGCCAATCTTTGTGCCGTGGATGAAGAGCCGGCACTCATGCTGGTAGTATCTCAGGAGGAGACATATCACGGGCAAGAGAAGCAAGCAACCGTCCTACTCAATGAAGAGAAGCTGAAACCTGAAATGTACCGAGGTGACAAACGGGAAGAAAGTGAAGACACCTGGTATTTGGATAACGGCGCCAGTAACCATATGACTGGTTGTCGTGGAAAGTTTCAAGAGTTGGACGAAAATATCACAGGGAGAGTGAGGTTTGGTGATGGCTCCACAGTCCAAATCATGGGGAAGGGGACAATTGGCTTTACCTGCAAAAATGGGGATCAAAAACTGCTCCAAGATGTTTATTACATACCAAGATTATGCAGTAACATCATAAGTGTGGGGCAGTTGACAGAAGAAGGCAATGAAGTGCACATGGCAGGAGATGTCATGAAGGTGTATAGCAGAAGTAGCCAATTACTGATGCAGGTGAAGAGGACCAAGAACAGGTTGTACAAGATCTGTCTGAAAACAGAAAAACCTGTTTGTTTGCTGACAAATCTTGAAGAACCCTGTTGGCTGTGGCATGCAAGACTTGGACATGTGAATTTCCATGATTTGAAGCTTATGGGGGAGAAGCAGATGGTAGTTGGAGTCCCACAAATTGTCCAGCCAAACAAGCTTTGTGAGGCTTGTGTGATTGCTAAACAGGCAAGATTGCCGTTTCCCAAGCAAACAAATTTCAGAGCTGACAGACCACTCGAGTTGCTTCATGCAGATATATGTGGCCCAATCACTCCCTGTACCCTTGCCGGAAATAAGTACTTTCTGTTGATCATTGATGACCACACTCGGTGGATGTGGGTATATGCACTTGCAGCAAAAGGAGAGGCTCTTCAGGCCTTCAAGAAGTTCAGAAAACTAACTGAAAACAAGACCGGCTACAGTGTCAAGACATTGCGGACAGATCGCGGAGGCGAGTTCCTATCCACAGAGTTTGCACGGTACTGCGAAGAAGCAGGAATCGAGAGACATCTGACTGCTCCTTATACTCCCCAACAGAACGGAGTTGCCGAACGCCGCAATCGTACTGTGATGGCTATGGCCAGATCAATGCTAAAAAGCATGAGGGTGCCGGCAAGGTTCTGGGGGGAGGCAGTTAGGCATGCAGTTTACCTGTTAAATCGCTTACCGACAAAAGCACTCAGTGGTCGTACACCATTTGAGGCAAAGGAAGGAAGGAAGCCGCATCTAGGCCATTTGAAAGTGTTTGGGTGTACTGCTTACATGAAGAACACCACTCCACATCTTAAGAAGTTGGAGGACAGGAGTACACCCATGGTCTATCTGGGAGTAGAAGAAAGCTGCAAAGCTCATCGGTTGTACAATCCTCAGAGTGGAAAACTGAGTGTCAGCAGGGATGTCGCCTTTCAGGAGGACCTTCAGTGGAGGTGGACTGCAGACAGTGGTAGAGGAGAAGAGCAGCTAGTCATTCTCGACATCTTATTCTCGGACAATTTTCAGAATGCAACCGGAAATGCAGATGAGGCAGCCGAAGAAACTCCTGTCGTTGGAGAAAACCAGGAAAGCACTTCACCCATTGAAGCTGGAGCTGGTTCAGGAGAATTGTCACCTACTGCAGAGATGCCAAGCCCCTCCACACCACATATGAGTGGTACCTCTATCAACTCAACTCAGGGGTTGTCATCACCTGAGTCCTCTGACGGACCAATTCGTTTTCGGTCATTAGCTGACATATATGCAGATTCAGTGGAAGTAGCTGCTATCAATGAAGATGAAGAGGAGGAGTTGATGTTTGCATTGTCTGAGGAACCTGCAAACTTCCAAGAGGCATCTACAGAGAGCTGCTGGTTTGAAGCAATGAAAAGTGAATTAGACTCAATTGAGAAGAATGAGACATGGATCTTAACTGAACTTCCTGCTGGACACAGACCGATAGGTCTAAAGTGGGTGTACAAGTTGAAAAAGGATTCCAGTGGACAAATTGTCAAGCACAAAGCAAGGTTGGTTGCTAAGGGGTATGTGCAAAAACATGGAATCGATTTTGAGGAGGTTTTTGCTCCGGTGGCTAGACTGGACACAATTCGGTTAATCCTAGCTCTTGCTGCAAACCAGGCCTGGGAAGTGCATCACTTAGATGTAAAGTCTGCGTTTCTCAATGGAGAATTGGAAGAGGAGGTCTATGTTTCTCAGCCAGAAGGATTCGAGGTGAAAGATCAACCACACAAGGTATACAAGCTGACAAAAGCCTTGTATGGCTTACGGCAAGCACCTCGAGCTTGGTACACACGCCTGGACAGAAGCCTGAAGGGGTTGGGTTTCAAAAGATGTGTGCAAGAACAGGCTGTATACACCAAAGGGGCAGGAGAAACCAAAGTCATCATTGGGGTATATGTGGACGACTTGGTTGTAACTGGAGGCAGCACTGCAGAAATTCTGAAGTTCAAGAAGCAGATGATGGCAGAATTTGAGATGAGTGACTTAGGTTTACTCTCTTATTACTTGGGAATAGAAGTGGAGCAGCAAGGAAGTAGGTTTCTACTCAAACAGACTGCTTATGCCAAGAAAATCCTGAGCCAATTCGGGATGGAGAGCTGCAATGCAACCAAGTTTCCAATGGAACCTAAGACCAGGCTACACAAGGATATTGAGGGGACTCCAGTAGATGCCACAGAGTACAGAAGGGTAATTGGATGTCTCAGGTATCTGTTGCATACTCGGCCGGATCTCGCGTATGCAGTGGGGATGGCAAGTAGGTACATGGAGAGGCCTACTACTCTTCATCACAAGGCTGTGAAGCAGATACTTAGATATCTCAAGGGGAAAATCCAGTTTGGGCTTTCCTATGTGAAGGGAAACACAGAGGAAAGAATATATGGGTACTCAGATAGTGACTTGTCAGGCGACCTCGATGGAAGAAGAAGTACCAGCGGGCTGGCGTTCTATCTGAATGAAAACCTTGTGACCTGGAGCTCTCAAAAGCAGAAAACTGTAGCATTGTCTACCTGCGAGGCTGAATTTATGGCTGCCACGGCTGCAGCATGTCAAGCACTTTGGTTGAGAAGTGTTGTCAGTGAGCTAACAGGAGCAGAAATGAAGCCAGTACTTCTGTTTGTCGACAACAGATCGGCAATAGCTCTAATGAAGAACCCAGTTTTCCATGGCCGCAGCAAACACATAGATGCAAAATACCACTTCATAAGAGAATGCGTAGAGAGAAAGCGATTCTAGTGGAGTTTGTCAGCTCTGGAGACCAACGTGCTGATTGCTTGACAAAACCTTTGTCAGGAGTAAAGTTGGGAGCTATGCGTCAGCTGATAGGAGTGCAAGATCTGAATCCAAGCCAGGATTAAGGGGGAGAATGTGAGTTAATAACCCTGGCTTTGAGTATCTGAGGAAGCAGGACCGAGTCAGGCGGGAAGATAACGGTCGGTTTCTAGTAGTCAGCATTTCCTTCAGTTTTCTGAATATTTCCTTTCCAGTTTTGTAACGTGTGGTTTATGCACGATTAGGAAGTTTCTTTAATTACAGATCGTGGGTTATCACGTTCCATGTTTTGTTAGCTCTTATACGGCATGCATTGGCACTTTAATCGCTAACAGAAATAGAGAGAAAATTGCCCCAATTCTTGCCTCTGCAGTTCTCTGAAGAACACTGCGTGCTCTCTCTGTTTTTACTGTTCATTATCTGAAAATTCAGATTTGCGTGTGATCTCTGAACCTGGGCTGAAACCTTCATTCTCCGAGCCTGGTACGCGACGTGAGTCCTCCGCTCGTCTCCAGACTCCGCCTCATCGGAGGAAGAGCCGGCCTGTGTCGTCCTCCGTAGCTGCTCCGCCCCCACCCCGGCCGTCGCTTTGCCAGAGCCCGAGCTGGCCACGCCGAGTACGCCTCGGCTCCAGGGGAGTCTTCGCCAGCCTTCGACTCGACTCCGGGACAACCTCACTTGCACAACGCCCTCGCATGTGTTGTAATCTTGAGCACGTTTTCCATGTTTCTGCTATTAGCTTTGAGTCAATAACTCCGGAGTGACCGGAATGCAGTAGTAGACTTAGTCCGCAGCGCAGAGCTGGTTTTGCCGTTTTGTTTTGTCCGAGTCAATAGGAAGTTCAGCGAGATCCGTGAGATCCTGCATTTTCGTTTAACCGTTGCTTGATGTAACAAACGTTGATTTTAGCAAGTAATAAGAGTAAGTAGTAATCTCGGTGTGGAGACGCTGTGGGCGATTTTGCCTAAAACCACTTGTGTTACGCCTTTGCCAGATTCTCCGCATTGTCGGATTTTATTCAGAGCTCTGTTCATTCTCTGAAACTTCCGTCTGTGAGTGTGAGTGTCTAGCGAGGGAGTCTGAACGTGATCGTGATATCCAATTCTAACATTTGGTATCAGAGCACGTCTAGATCCATGTCCACGTCCAAGACTCCAAGCCGCTACACGCCACCAGGGAGGAGGAGCAGCACGGGAGACACCGGCGACAGCTCGGGCGGCGAAGGAATTTTGTCGCCGGCGACGTCACAGCAGATGGCAAAGGAGTCAGGGGTGCAGCTGAGGTATCCGGTCCTGACGAGAACCAACTATGCCGACTGGGCAATGTTGATGAGGGTGAATCTGCAAGCCCAGGGCGTCTGGAGTGCCATTGAGCCCGGGGGTGCAGATTTCAGGGAGGATCGGCTGGCGCTTGCTGCGATTCTCCAGGCTGTGCCGCGAGAGATGTTGCGTTCACTTGCAAAGAAGGACTCCGCAAAGGCAGCCTGGGAGGTGATCAAGACGATGAGAGTTGGCGTCTCCCGTGTACGGGAGGCAAGGCAGCAGGCGTTGCGTCAAGAATTTGATGCCATCCGATTCAAGGATGGAGAAGCAGTTGAAGACTTCGGCATGCGGATCTCGGGCCTCGCCAACGACATCCGTGAGATGGGAGAACTTGAGGAGGAACAAGTACTCAAGAAGATGCTCCGGGTAGTAGCCTCGAGGTACCGGCAAGTGGCGATAGCAATAGAACAATTGCTTGATCTGAAGACAATGCCATTGGAGGAGCTTGTTGGCCGCAGGGTTCTGGGATTCAAAAGGCTAAAAATTTCGGACCGGTTTTCAGCTACGTTGACCAGTCAAACATTTCGTATTTAACCAAATTTTGACCGAATAAAACAGCAACGATGAAGGATAAGCTCTGGACTAGCAACCTGGACTAGCAACGATGAAGGATAAGCTTTGGACTAACAGCCAGAGGCTTAGAACCTGCAGCTCAATGCAGCCATTCATTGAATCCCACCGAATAAATGAAGCTGATGATGAATTCGGGCCTGTCCGAAATGGACGAATCCCACCGAAATTCGGACAATTCGGGTCGAATCCTAGAACCGTGGTTGGCCGCCTGTCGTCTGTTGATGAACGATATGGAGACGATGAAGACACCCGCGAAGCACATCAAGGAGGCAAACTCCTCCTCACTGAGGAGGAATGGATGACGCGTCTGAAGCAAAGGAACCAGGAGGGCTCCGCGAATTCCGGTGGCTCGGGGAGTGGCTCCGGCGGGAAGCAAAACCGCTGGCGCTCGAAGAATCCAAGTTATCAGAAGAACCGCGACAACAAGGAGTCGACACCAACCGGGGGCTCGCGGGATCGTTCGAAGGTGAAGTGCTACAATTGCAGCAATTTTGGGCACTATGCAAAGGAATGCCGCAAGCCCCGGAAGGAGCGCAAAGAACAAGCCAACCTGACGCAGACCGAGGATGAGCCAACTCTCCTCATGACGGAAATCTGCGCACTCTCCACAGCTGGTGTTGCAACGCTCGGAGGATCATCTGACAGTGAGCAGGTGCATCTGAATGAGACAAATGCCAAGGAGGTCAAGCTCCGGGAGAATTCTGATGAGAATGTCTCCAACACTTGGTATCTTGATACCGGTGCCACAAATCACATGTCTGGCACCAAGATGGTTTTCGCCGAACTAGACACACATATCACCGGGACTGTAAGGTTCGGCGACGGCTCTGTGGTGGATATCTGTGGGCGCGGCACGGTACTCTACACGTGCAAAAATGGCGAACACCGCGCTCTGGAAGACGTCTACTTCATTCCCAGATTGAGGAACAACATCATCAGCATAGGGCAATTGGATGAGCAGAAGTTCAAGGTCCATATCGAGGATGGGATCCTTTCCATTCGAGACCAACAGAGTCGTCTACTTGCCAAGGTATCTCGGAGTATGAATCGTCTCTACCTCCTCGAGTTAAATATGGCGAAACCGGTGTGCCTATCAGCAGTCTGCAGTGAGGACACTTGGCGGTGGCATGCCCGTTACGGCCATCTGAACTTCCAGGCGCTCCGCAAACTTTCTAGAGAGGAGATGGTTCGCGGGGTTCCACTGATTGATCATGTTGATCAATACTGTGAGGGATGTCTTGTGGGCAAGCAGCGGCGAGCAAGATTCCCGCAGGAGTCAAAGTTCCGGGCGCAGGCGGCGCTCGAGCTGGTGCACGGGGATCTTTGTGGCCCTATCACGCCAGCAACTCCAGGAGGCAGAAGATTCTTTTTGTTGCTTGTAGATGACATGAGCCGTTTCATGTGGATTCGGTTGCTGTCGTCGAAGGATCAAGCTGCCATGGCAATTAAACAATTCCAGGCCGCTGCCGAGGTGGAGAAAGGAAGAAAACTGAAGATGCTCCGAACCGACCGAGGAGGCGAGTTCAACTCAGTTGAGTTCGGAGAATACTGCGCCAATCAAGGAATCAAGCGACAGCTCACTGCTCCATATTCTCCACAGCAAAATGGAGTGGTTGAGCGTCGGAATCAAACCATTGTGGCGACGGCGCGAAGTATGTTGAAGGCAAAGGGCTTGCCGGGCTGGCTGTGGGGAGAGGCTGTTGTAACAGCAGTATATCTCCTGAATCGATCACCAACAAAGAGCTTGGATGGTGTGACACCTTTTGAGGCATGGCATGGCAGGAAACCTGGTGTTAGTCATTTGCGCGTTTTCGGATGCATCGGCCATGTGAAGACAGTGAAACCAAATCTCAGGAAGCTGGATGATCGAAGTCGCAAGATGATCTTCATTGGCTATGAAGAAGGTTCCAAAGCATTTCGGATGTTTGATCCAAAGTGGAAAAGAAAGTTTGTGTAACCCGAGATGTGGTGTTTGATGAGGAGCAAGCTGGGGCCGGATGGATCCAGCAATCTGCAGTGCGAGCCCGGATTGATGATTTTACAGATTGAACACTTCATCATTCCAATCATCGGAGTGTATGGTGGAGTATCTGAAGATGTGAGGAACGCGGCCCGGTGGAGCATGGTGACATTGGAGGGTGCACGCGACTTCAACCCAGCCTGAATACGACACTTCTCCAAGTAATCCAAGAACCCCTACTGGGGTACAATTCTGTACACCGCCGACGGGTATGTCCACAACTCCAGATGAGGCACCAAGGAGATTTTGGAAGGTAACTGACCTCATTGCAACCACAACTCCGATTCTTGGTTTTGATTATGAGGATCAGTGTCTGCTAGCTGAGGAGGAACCAACAAGTTTTGAAGAGGCCGAGAAGGAAAGCTGCTGGAGGAAGGCAATGATTGAGGAGATGAATTCGATTGAAGGTAATTCAACTTGGTTTCTCACTGATTTACCAGCTGGGCACCGGGCAATTGGTTTGAAATGGGTGTTTAAAATTAAGAAAGATGCCAAAGGAGTTATGGTGAGGCATAAAGCTAGATTGGTGGCAAAAGGGTATGTGCAGATGCATGGAGTTGACTTTGATGAAGTATATGCCCCTGTAGCAAGAATGGAAACTGTTCGTTTGCTGCTTGCAATTGCTGCGCAGGAGAATTGGGAAGTCCATCATATGGACGTAAAATCGGCTTTCTTGAATGGGGAGCTGGAAGAAGATGTCTATGTGGTGCAGCCGGCTGGCTTTGTTGATGAGAAGAATGCAGACAAGGTCTTGAAGCTGAGAAAGGCGTTGTATGGTTTACGGCAAGCACCGAGAGCATGGAACTCTAAATTGGACTCCAGTCTCACAAGCCTAGGTTTCATCAGATCAGTCACTGAAAGTGCAGTTTACACCCGAGGTACAGGAAGAACAAGGCTTGTAGTAGGTGTGTATGTTGATGATCTCATCATTGTAGGAGCTCAAGCTGAAGTGATAACTGATTTCAAGCAGCAGATGAAGGAGTTGTTTGATATGAGTGATCTGGGATTATTGAAGTATTACCTTGGTATGGAGGTACATCAATCCGGAAATGGAATCACTCTGTCACAATCAGCATATGCAGCAAAGATACTTGTAAAAGCAAGGATGGAAGGTTGCAATTCTGCACTAGTTCCTATGGAGCCAAGGACTAAACTTTGCAAAAATAGTTCAGAGGAGTGCATTGAGCCCACTTTATACAGAAGTATAGTGGGAAGTTTGAGGTATTTGGTTAATACAAGACCAGACCTTGCTTACTCAGTTGGATATGTGAGTAGGTTTATGGAGAGGCCTACTCACGAGCATTGGGTCTGCACAAACATATCTTTGCGATATATAGCCGGGACTCTGAATGTTGGCTGCAGGTTTGAGAGGAAGCAAGGTTCAGAAGAGTCACTTTTAATTGGCTACAGTGATAGCGATATGGCCGGAGACATTGTTTATAGGAAGAGCACAACCGGAGTTTTGTTCACTTTTGGGAATGGTTTGATTAGTGGCAATCACAAAAACAAAAAGTGGTGGCTTTATCAACTTGTGAAGTCGAGTATATAGCAGCCGCCATCTGCAGCCTGTCGGGTATTTGGTCGGGTCGTTTGATTGCCGAGATACGGGAGAAGGAGTTGTCTTTGCGCGGTGTTGAAGATTGACAATAAATCGCCATAAATCATGTAAGAATCCAAAGTGATTCATGACCGAGTAAGCATATAGATACCCGTATCATTTCATAAGAGAATGTGTTGAACAAAGCAAATTTGATGGAGCACATCCGTCAAGAGCAATGGCGATATTTTGACCAAGCCACTTGGACGAATCAGATTCAGAGAGTCAAGACTAAACTCGGTTTGATCGAGATCCGAGAGTGCTTCAAGATTAGGGGTGAACTTGTTGTAATCTTGAGCACGTTTTCCATGTTTCGCTATTAGCTTTGAGTCAATAACTCGGAGTGACCGGAATGCGAGTAGACTTAGTCCGCAACGCATGGCTGGTTTTGCCGTTTTCTGCTTTGTCCGAGTCAATAGGAAGTTCAGCAGAGATCCGTGAGATCCTGCATTTTCGTTTAACCGCTGCTTGATGTAACAAACGTTGATTTTAGCAAGTAATAAGAGTAAGTAGTAATCTCCAGTGTGGAGACGTCGTAGGCGATTTTGCCTAAAACCACTTGTGTTCTCGTGACCGCCCGATTCTCCGCATTGTCGGATTTTATTCGAGCTCTGCTCATTCTCTCAAACTTCCGTCTGTGAGTGTGAGTGTCTAGCGAGGAGTCTGAACGTGATCGTGATATCCAATTCTAACAGCATGCCCACCGCCCAAGCCGAGGCGAGGCGGCGAGCGGCGAGGCGGCGCGACGGTGGACCACCGGCCTTGGGCGGACCTGCAGTGCTCGACCGGGCTCTTTGACAGGACCGCGTGCTCGCCCGGTGGCTGGCTCCACGCCACGTCCTCAAGCACCACCGGAGGTAGATAAGTATATGAGCTGCGACGCGTCGGCGCATCTTGCCCGGCCGATCGAGACACAGGACTCCGCCTCCCGTGCACGCCATCGCCGACGATCGCCCCTGCCGACCTCCATACAAGCCGTGTCGCCCCGCAGGCCGGTTCCGTCGCCGGCAGTGCTTCTCGAGTCCCCGCCGATGCCTCGGAGTCTCGCCGAACACCGGGAGCCTTCGCCGATGCCTCCGAGTCTCCCGACCTCTCCGGCCTCCGTCGCGCCTTGAAGTCTCGCCGAGCCTTCCATCGGACTTTGCACGTCAGGATGGCGCACGATCTCGCGTGCTCAGCCTCCGCGTGGATGGGCTCCATGTCGAAGCTTCCGCACTCGTACGGCATGGCATGGGTCGGCTCCGCACCCCATGACAAGACCTTCGCTAACTTCATGCAGCCAAGGTCTCCGCACCTGCGGAGTCTACTCCGCGACGTCACCACCCCGCCTGGTACACCCGTCACATGATCACGTATGTTGCTTTAATAATCCCTGCTGCATTTTGTGCTTGCATGGCATTGAGCAAACGGTTGTGCATCATGTCGTTTATTGCGGCTGCGGTTCCATTCTGAGAGCATTTGATTTGGCCGTGTTCGCCTCTCTGGTTTTGGCCTATTCCGAGCTCCCGTAGTAGCAAATGCTTTTCTGGTACTGCATTCTGGAGCATTTTGTTGTCGCAAATCTTCGACCATTTCTTTTCGTGCCTCTGTTTTGGTCCTCGCTTTTGTTTTAAATCGCACGATTGCCTCGAGCGTCGGCGTACTCTACGGAGTATAAAGAAGTCGTAGCATCGAGGTTTACCTCCGCACGCGCCAGTCTACGGACTCTAAATAAGACGTAGCGTTGAGCTCAGCTTCCGCACGCGAGAGTCTACGGACTATAAATAAGACGTAGCGTTGAGCTCAGCTTCCGCACGCACCAGTCTACGGACTCTAAATAAGACGTAGCGTTCAGCTCAGCTTCCGCACGCGAGAGTCTACGGACTATAAATAAGACGTAGCGTTGAGCTCAGCTTCCGCGCGCACCGCCACGGACTCTAAATAAGGCGTGGCGTTGAGCTTAGCTTCCGCGCGCGAGTCTGAGACTATAAATAAGGCGTGGCGTTGAGCTCGGCTTCCGCACGCACCGCCTCGGACTCTAAATAAGACGTAGCGTTGAGCTCAGCTTCCGCACGCGAGAGTCTACGGACTATAAATAAGACGTAGCGTTGAGCTCAGCTTCCGCACGCACCAGTCTACGGACTCTAAATAAGACGTAGCGTTGAGCTCAGCTTCTCGCCTCCGCGTGCGTAGTGCCCTCGGCCTACGCCTCAAGCGCCCGCTCTTCGCGGGCACTGTTTTCGAAGGTAGGGGAACGGCGGTCTCGCCTCCTTGCCTCCGCGTGCGTAGTGCCCTCGGCCTATGCCTCAAGCGCCCGCTCTTCGCGGGCACTCTTTTCGAAGGTAGCGGCACGTCTTCGGCGCTCGACGACACGTCTTCGGCGCTCGACTCCGCCGTCCGCCTCGTAGGCATCGCCTCGGCGGGACAACCGTCGCTTCGGCACTCGGCGACACGTCTTGGCGCTCGGCGACACGCGTCTTGGCGCTCGACTCCGCCGTCGCCTCGTAGGCATCGCCTCGGCGGGGCGGCACGTCTTCGACGCCGACTCGCGGTCGCCTCGTAGGCATCGCCTCGGTAGGACGGCACGTCCTCGGCGCGCGACCCGCCCGCCTCGTAGGCATCGCCTCGGTGGGGCAACACGTCTTGGCGCTTCGATGACACGTCTTGGCGCTTCGACTCCGCCGTCCGCCTCGTAGGCATCGCCTGGCGGGGCGGCACGTCTTCGGCGCTTCGACTCCGCCGTCCCACCTCGTGAGGCATCGCCGGGCGGGGCGGCACGTCTTCGGCGCTCGACGACACGCCGCCTCTACCCGCCGCCCGCCTCGCCGCGTCTTGGCGCTCGACGACGCTCGGCGCTTCACCGATTCCTTCATAAGCATTGCCTCTAGGTGCGAGCTATCGATTGCATTGGCACCTCGCGTTCTTTGTCGGAACGGGGTCGGGTGGTTGATCGCGTCGGCCGCCCATCGGGACCTCGCCGCTTCGCCGAGGAGTATTGTTGTAGGGTGGCCCAACCCCGTGGATCGGGCCGTGCAACTAGTCCAACATGTAATAGGCCCAATAATGTAGAGGAATATACCAGTGTAAATATACCAATGTACCCTCATCCTTTGTAAATACTAAGGGGTAGAATGGGGATTTCCCATTCTACCCCACTCATATATATAAACCCCCAAGAGGGGCAAAGGGGGGACATCCTCTCATTATCACCACCTCTCCAGATCTGGCTCTCTTCCTCTTCTATCGATCCCCCCTCTTCCTGTTTAGCCTGTAGCTACAACAATTTCACAAACATAAAACATCCATTTCGCAAATCAATTATTTGAAATGAAATAAAATATCCATTAACAAATACACAATTACAATCAATGTCAATCTTATCCCAAACAAATAATCATTGTACGCTGTGGAACTCTCCATCTGATTTTATGACTCTAGACATCAAAAAGTACGCGCACTCTCCTCGAACTTGTGCAAGGTCCAGCTGTTGCAATGTAGTTGTAGAGATGGGCACAGCCTGTCGATAGGAATATCAATGTGCATACATATATAACCTGATAAGTATGAAATAAATGTGGGAAGATTGATAAACTTTAGAATTGTTGATCTTCGAGGAATCAAGGAGTAGTTTCATATGGTGGCAAATGTAGAATCCACATGTGTTGCCCGGCGGCTGCTGGTGGCACTGCAAAAAATAGAATGTGTTATTTCAAGAGGCATTACTACCAAGTGTTGTATAGGATTAATTAATGTGTAGTAGCGAATACCCAAAAATTTTGAACATGTTGCAAGGGCTTGGCCCCTTCCGTTGAGCCACGTGTCTCTGCAATGTACGTGGTGAACGACCTTCGTGAATCGAAAAAGTTAGCTTAGTCATTCGGAAGGAAAGAAAGAGTACAATATAGTTATGTATGGAGAAAATGTACTTACCTATCGAGTAATTGGCCGATAACTGTGTAGATGGATTTGTTCTTACTTAGGGAATCAAGATATATTGCCTTATTCATTTTGATATAATTACAATTAAAATCCAATGGAACCACTCATTGTATGGCATAAGAACAAATTCCTTATCGTGGTGAGCCAGCAGTGTTGTTGTAATATACCTCTCGACGAAGGATGCATCCTCGCTGATGGTATCCATGGCGACCAAGCGTGGGTCCAGGAAACCAATTGGTGATTTGGATCATCTAGCTTCAGTCACCATGTATCTATATATATACACAGAAAAGCAACAAATTATATATGACATATATCGGTAATACATGAACGGAGACTGTGATAGTACACACTTATAGCATCCAGCATCGAATGAGTAAGGCGTCGAGAGCGTTGAGTGTGAAACGATCAAATAAATCCTCAAAGGTCACCGTGAAGACACCATCATGAACTTCATGTTGTAAATGATTCAGCCTGAATTTGACAGTGATATCTAAGCGCCGTTCTCCCTGTGGCTTATTTGCCTGTTCCATATACCAAGCGTGTAATCTCTGGCAACCAAATCTTAGGGTTAGGAGGCGCTTTTCCGGGATGATCATCAGCTCACCTAGCACGAATTTGCGGGCCAATGGCAGGTATGGGATATCATCATTGATCTTCTTTGATTTGACCCTGCTGCCTCGGCTGTAGGTCGACTTCATGGAAGTCGACTGTAAAGGTAGCACTGGTGCAAGTTGCTTCGTCAAGAATAGCACCCGTGGAGATGGCACCAGTGCAGGTAGCAGTGATGGTGATAGGCCTTGTGGAGATGGCACCAATGGATGTAGCTCTGGTTCAGACTGCCCTTGTGAACCTGCCACCGGTGAAGAAGCCTCCAGGCAGATGTCACTTTTGGACCACTGGATGAATGTTCCAATGGCTTGCCCTAGAGTCACGATCTCATCGTTGGGGGTTTCGGTAGCCGGACGACCTCAAAATTGGCATGCACACCATCCACATGAACTTTTCCGAAGACTAGTCTAAAGGTGTACGGTGCACCATGGCCCCATGAGCAAACGGATATGCCTGGCCCCAAGCAGTGCACAAGAGAACGGAGGTATATCTCACTTGGAGCTTACACTTCGTAGGCTCCTACATAACGATACAAAATTAGCTACTCCAATAGGCCAATCAACGGATCTAGCATTTCAGATATAATAATTATTACCAGGATGTTGTCCACAGGAAATCTGGCCTTGCTTTCCATTATAGGATTGGACACGCAACTACTCCGACGGTTGGGGGGCTGGCCAGCATAGGAGCGGCGGCGGCAGCCTGCTGATTTTCTGTATATCTTCACATCTCATCTTTGACGTAATCAGCTAGCTCCTCTCTAAGAGATGCCTTGATCTCCTCTCATAGCTGTGCCTCATGCTCGGCTTTGGTTCTCTTCCTACTCTGATACAATTCGGAGTCATCTGAGAAACCATGTTTCCAAGGAACATAAAGCCCAAGGCCTCTCGTACGACCCAGGTGCTCCTTGTTTCCCAGGGCCGCAGAGAGTATATCTTTCTCCCTAGTTGCCTGGAACGATCCCTGGGAAGATTCTACACTCAGCGCTTCCTGCAAGAGCCCGACATATCATTTCACTTCCTACGAAGTTGTGGAGTAATTACAAGCTATGTAGTTCGATTGATATCTTACGAAGTTGTGGGACACTTCCTAGTCTACAAGGATTCGGAAGGAGATGTCCCCTGATGACGTGGTAGATGACCTCGCTCTAATCCAATTTCGAGCGCGCTCATCTGGGATCGTGGCAAATGGCGGGGCGGTGTCCTGTAGAATTTCCTGTTCGTCCTCCGTCCTCCACTGCGGGATTTCGCCTGCATACCCAGCTGTGCCAAGTCTGTGGGGTGTGTGTTTTTTGCCTGGAGAGCCTTGTGCGCCGCACTTACACTTCTAAAATATTCGGTCGTCTTCATCGCCTTAAACTCTTCCCATTGTGGTTCCAGGAATGGGTACTTATGAAAGGGCATTAGATCCTTCTCCACGTAGTTCTTGACAAGCACGCTCTTGAAGTTCTTCCATGCTTTGCACGCGCTAGCAAGGCATGTCGTTGCACGGAGTCATGGTGCTCTTCTGGGATCTCAAACGATGCAAATATTTCTGTAAGCAGCTCAAATTTCCGAGTCTCAGTCATGGTCTTCCACAAATCGAATGTGATCTCAATTCGTTCTCGGGAAACTATTCCGATCATTCTTCGAAATGCGCATGCTGCTCGGTGAGGAAGGAGAAGGATCCCAGATCCATCAACCTCTATGATGGTAAATCGGCCCTCAGGCTTTTTGGATAGTCCTCTTGCTTTGTGTTTTGATTTTGGAGGGGACGCATCCGGCGATGATGTTGAAGAATACACGGATGACATGTTGGCCTTCTCATATTGTGGATGATGTTGAAGAATTGTGAATATTGCGGTTGCGGATGATGTTGACGAATCGTGAATATTGCGGTATAAGCAAATATATATTCACTTATAATTCCAGCATAACAGAATATAGCCCAAGCAAAACAAATTGGATATAAAGATGACTTATTCAAGATATAAACAGGTGGAAATATTAAACCATCTAAACAACATATCATGCAATAGTCTAAAACCAGCATATATTCATATTTGTGACATAGATCATTGAAGTAACATGCTACCATCAAAAGTAGCCAGACATAAAAGACTAAAATTAGCATGTTAGAGTGGTTTTAGTTGCTTTCAAATGTAGGGTTACACAAGATTTTAATCTTGGCCGTCCCACTACTACGGTCTTATACTCTTCACTGAGTGAATATGTCAAATGTGAATCAAACCTTGAGCTCTAAGAAATTCAGTTAGATACTAATTTCAGCCAGCAGTAAGGCCACAGGAAAAGATCACCGAAAATAGCTCTGCAACATGAACTTTCGGTTGATGTTGTAGAGCTATTTTCGTGAACCACAGGACTACTAATCTAGCTAAACCGAAAGGACTACTAATCTACTAAACAAGTGATCACGGACTGCACAGAATTCTGACTACTCTAGCAAAACGGAAAGGACTAATATTCTAGAGATCAAGATTTGTGATCCAATCTCAGTACAAGACCAGTTACTTCATAGAGCAATTAAATCTAGCATAAGACAAAGTAATTGCATTAATATTGTTCTCAGAACAGAGTTGCACAAGATTTTATGTCTTGGCCTTCTCATGCTAATATTGAAGCTCTGCACTGATAATCTAAACTCTAGTGACCAAGATGTGAGCTCTAAATAATGTTTCCACTGTCACAACTTGCAAATTCAGTGAATAGCATATACCAGAACAGACACATACAGCATATACCAGAACAGACACATGCAGCCTTATATGACAAATAATAAAGGAAAGAATCTGATCTGCAATTACTAACAACTACTGCATGGTATACAGTTCAAGTACATGTGAACAATTCAAATCAGCCGAAGGAATCAACTCTGACCAGATAGTGAAAACAATCTAATGGAGCTCAAATCTAGTCCTAGTAGTTAGATCAATCTCAACATTCAACTACTTCATCACAGAGCACACGAATCAATCCCACAAGCAAACATATTATCTACCAGTTCTTGACCTTGAACAGAACTCAAATAACAAGTACATCCAACAATGTTTGTAGAGAATGAAAAGAACTCACAATGCAGACGGTACTCAAAACCGTCCAGAAGACTACCAAGCCGATGAATAACAGAAAAGCGCAATGTAGAATGATGATGAGTTAATGACTTAGGGAAAAGATTATGACAAACAATACAACATGATCAGAACTGATAGCTTAAATAATCAAGATGAAATTAAGATGACAGGAATGTAGGGAGTCTACTACTACTGCTACTGCTAAGTGCTAACTGCTGCTACTAGTACTACTGCTGCTACTGCTAATACTGCTAATCTGCTACTACTACACCACATTCCACCGACTGAAGGAGATGAGAGGAAGGAGAGGAGAGGAGAGGAGAAAGGGGAGGAGGAGGGAGTGCTCACCACGGCTCAGGTCGACGGCGACTGGGGAGGGCTGAGGAGGAGGTGGCAGCGGGCAGTCCAGTAGTGTCATGTAGTCGTGAATGGGCCGACAGGGGTCGACAATGACTGGGGAGGTCCGAGGAGGCGGCAGTGACAGCGTGGACGGGGGTCGACAGTGACTCGGGAGGGACAGGAGAGGAGATATTACTGCCAGAGGAAGGAGAGGAGAGGAGAAAGTGGAGGAGGGAGTGTTCACTGGTCACCATGGCTCGGGTCGGTGGAGGAGGGAGATCCGAGGAGGTGGCGGCGACGGACTCGATCGGGAGAGCAGCAACGCTATGTCTATAACTGCAGTGTACGCGCAAAACCCTAGCTTGAGGGTATATATAGGAAGGCTTATTACAGACGGTTCTAGTTGAGAACAGTATGCGATACCATTATCACAGAAGGTTCTAAACTAGAACCGTCTGTGATATATATAATCACAGACGGTTCTAAACTATAACCATTCTAGTTTAGAACCGTTTGTAATAAGCTCTCCTTCCAACACACTGGAGTTATTACCTACACCAACCAGCAGGCACTGTAATAAGACCTCTCACAGTGTATTAATAAGACCTGTCACAGTGTATTTCTTTACAACAGCCCAATGAACATAGAGATACATATGTATGACTCATTCTGAAAATTCACCTATATATCACACATTTTCACATATACATAAATGCAAATTCACAAATACACACACATGCATAGTTATATATATAAATGCAAATTCACAAATACATCACACACATGCATTGTTATATATATAAATGCAAATTCACATATACATCACATACATGCATTGTTATATACATAAATGCAAATGCCCACATATATATCACACATTCTCATTCCACTTGCTTATTCCTTTAAAAATTAGCCCTTCACGATGATCAATGCGTATGTAACTAGTTTCGTCACGTTGTTTGTCGTCGACCCTTATGCCATTTCCAAAAGGAGGTAACTCATCAAATTGATTGTATTCGTCCTCGTCCACTACATTCTCTACTCCGATAATTCTCCTTTTTCCATGAAGAACTATATGGTGCTTCTTATTTGCCGGATCGGTTACATAGAAAACATGAACAACTTGGTTAGCGAGTATGAATGGTTCGTCTTTGTATCCGACACGTTGGAGGTCCATGGTAGTGACACTGTACTTGTCAACCTTCACCTGTGGGAGATGCACCCAACGGCATCGAAATAAGGGGATCTTGAAAATCACGTAGTTGAGCTCCTAAATCTCTTCTATGAACCCATAGTACGAGTTTCTCAACCCATCGGTACTGAGTGCATCTATGCGGATACCGCTGTTCTGGTTAGTGCTCTTTACATCCTGAGCTTGTGTATACAATGTGTACCCATTTATGTCATATCCTTGCCACGTCACAATTGTAAATGTTGGCCCTTTTGCCAACCATGATAGCATCTCACTTGGTGAGCTCCTAGTGATTTGCTCCTTCAACTATTGATTGAACCGACTGTTGTATTACCTCATGATCCAAACATCTGGCCACTTCGGATTCTATTGCCGAAGCACATTCTTGTGCTGGTCGACATAAGGCACCACTTCAGTCATGTGTCGCAGGATCGTGAAGTGGGCTTAAGCATACGTGGCCATATCTGGAATGATTGCTTTCCTTCCGATAGTTCCGATACCCTTGAGCCTCCCCTCATGACAAGATTGAGGCACACTTATCAGTTGAATTTGAGCCATATAATTGACACAAAACTCAATGACATCTTCGCTTGCATAACCTTCGACGATGCTGCCCTCCGGCTGAGATCGATTCCGTACATAGGACTTGAGAATTCCCATGAACCTCTCAAATGGGTACATGCTATGTAGGAATACGGACCCGCATATTTTTATCTTCCACACAACGTGAACAATGAGATGAACCATGATATCGAAAAACGAAGGAGGGAAATACATCTCAAGATGACATAGAGTCATCATCACCTCGTCCTGCAGAGCATCTAGTCCTTCAGGATCGATGACTTTCTGAGCAATTGTGTTAAAGAAATAACATAGCCTCATGATTGTCTTTTGGACATTGATAGGCAAAATATTTCTAATTGCAATAGGGAGTATCTGTGTCATCAGCACATCACAATCATGAGACTTCATGCCATTTAACTTCAAATCTTGCATCGAAACAAGTTTTTTCATGTTGCTGGAGTAACCAGATGGAACTTTGACGCCATGCAAGTACTGGCACAGTTCTGTTTTCTCGACCTTGGACAGAGTGTAACATGCAGGGGGAAGGTACGTTCTTCCATTATCTGTTTTTGTCGGTGCTAACTCAAGCCTGATGTCTATATTAGCCAAGTCAAGCCGTGCGTTGACGCCGTCCTTTGTTTTATCACGAATGTTCAGTAAGAGACCAATCAAGCTGTCACATACATTCTTTTCTACGTGCATGACATCGATGCAGTGTCGAACATCTAGGTACTCCCAATGAGGTAAGTCCCAAAATATTGATCTCTTCTTCCAGATGTTCTTCTCATGAGCCCTCAATTTACGTCCCTTTCCGAGGACAACATCTAAATCCTTAACCATATTATAAACCTCTTTTCCGCTTAAATGCCTTGGAGCTGAACCGTTCTCCTTCTCTCTGTCAAATTGTTTCTTCATCTTGCGGTATGGGTGAGCCCTCTGAAGGAACCGGTGATGACGCATGTACATGGTTTTACGTGAGTGTTTCAGCCACATGCTCTCGGTACCATCTAAACAGTGAGTACAAGCTTTGGCACCTTTTGTACTATGGCCCGACAGTTTAGCAAGGGCAGGATAATCATTTATGATGCAGAACAATAAGGAGCGCAAAGTGAAGTTCTCTTGTTTGTATACATCCCATACCTGTACCCCTTTGTTCCATAGTACTTTTAGATCTTCCACCAAAGGTGTTAGGTACACATCAATATCATTTCCAGGTTGCTTTGGCCCTTGCATAAGTATCGACAGAAAAATATATTTTCACTTCATACACAACCAAGGAGGAAGGTTATAGATACAGAGAGTCACGGGCCAAGTGCTATGTCGGCTGCTCATGCTAGTGAAAGGATTCATTCCATCTGTACTCAGTCCAACTTTATATTCCTTGGTTCTACACTGAAGTATGCAAAACTCCTATTGATGTTTCTCCACTGGGTGGAATCAGCAAGGTGCTTTAGCATTCCATCCTTCTTGCGCTCCTCCGAGTGCCAACGCAGCAGTTTTGTCTCCTTTGGATTTGCAAAAAACCATTTCAAACGGGGAATTATAGGAAAATACCATGCCACCTTAGTAGAAGGTCCTTTCTTCACCTCTGTTCCCTTGCCGTCATCTGATTGATTATTATGTTTGTATCGGGATGCGTTGCATACCGGATATACATGCATGTTGCATACTCTTTACGGTAGAGGATACAGTCGTTCGGACATGCATGTATTCTTTCTACTTCCATTCCCAGTGGACAAAGAATCTTCTTGGCTTTATACGTGGTTTTAGGCAACTCATTTCCCTCCGGAAGCATGTCAGCTAAAAGACCTAGCAGCGCCGTAAAACTCTTGTCGGACCAACCGTTGCTTGCCTTCAATTTCAACCGTTCAAGCACGGCCGACAACCTCGTGTACTTTGACCTGTAGCACGTAAACAAAGGTTTCTCCGAGTCCTCTATCAAACCCCAGAATTTAACATACTCTCTCTCATCATAGTTCTCCTCTACATCGCAAAGCATCTGATCCATATTGTCATTTGCAATCTATCCAAATCCGAACAACAATTGACATCATCCGGCGGCATATCATTCACTTCATCAGCGATGTTATCCGGCGGCATATCATTGACTTCTCAATGACTGGTCCAACACGTATAACCCTTTTTGAAACCCCTCCGAATCAACTGCGCTTCAATTTGCTCTTGGTTCTTAAACATCTTTAAATTCTCGCAGTCAGTGCATGGATAGTACATATATTCCTCCCCCTTATTCAACATATCCTCCTCGACAGCTCTTGTAAAAGCGGACACATCATTAATGTACTCTTGACTCACACGGTTCGCAGCATACATTCAGTTTCGGTCCTATGTTATGTATATATATAACACTAGTATTAAAAATTAAATTAATTAATTATTACTACATATATACCACATGCATTGGGGCTTTGCTAGTTTAATTCATATTATAAACACAATAGCTATTTTTCCCCAGCGATCGACGAACCACTTATAACCAACAATTTTGACAAATTTAGCCTCCCACATGACGGGAACTGATCATATATACTCAGGTAGATGCAAACCATCTTCAATAACACTCACCAAAACTTAGATCTAAATTGTAATGCAAAGAAAAATAAATTTCATTACTAACCATATCTAGGGCAACTAGGAACGTATGAATCTTCAAAGCTCTCCTACCTTCTCCCACTAAATTAACTGGCCTGAAAGCCTTGCCTCCTCGCCTCCTACAGGTGCAGCACCAGCGCTAGATCTAGATCGAAATGAAGACAGATGCGGTTCTGAGCGGCGCAATAAATATATAGCTGGATTATCACAGACGGTTTTTTTTGAAAAAACCGTCTGTGATATTCCAGTATCACAGACGGTTCATCGGTAAGAACATAGAAGGTGTTCAAGTTAATTAAAACCGTCTGTGATAGTGTATATCACAGACGGTTTGGCATGATTTGACGTCTACTTATAGTATTTTTGTAGTAGTGGTAGGGTCCGCGAATTTGAGGCTGAACTCGAACCATAGGATTTCCATGCCAATCTAAGATGGTTTGCGATCAGTAAACAAATTTTAAATTTGTATGTCTGTATTTTTTAGCCCGTAATGGCTGATTAGTGGCTGAGACACGTGCCTCCAGGATAGAACGTGAACTTTCGAGAAGCATTAAAGAGGTCCTCTTGCGTGCAAACTATGGATCATAGATTCATAGCCTCATCCACAAAAAGGATACTGCTGTTTTTTTTATCCCCAAGCCATCTTGTCCGTAAGTCAAAATAGTAATTCTTCGTTTTATGTCTTTGTCGCTGATTTCACCTAGATGTATGTCTAGGTATGCATGTATTTTATCTCAGATGGCACGGTGGAAAGGGACACAAAATGACGCGGAAGGAAAACAGCCTAGATGGATGACACAAAGGCTTGCTCACTGGCACCATGGAAGATGCCTTGCGTTCCCGGCAAACCACTGTGGAAGATGCCTCATGTTCCCACACTACTACAGAAAGGCTAATAGTAGACGGCAAATCACAGACGGTTTTATGAAACCGTCTGTAATGTAAACTATTACAGACGGTTTTAATTTGAAGGCCGTCTGTGGTATTTGTGGCGGGAAAAAGGAGTATCACAGACGGTTCTTACTACTTGGGCAACCGCTCGCGATATCGAATATCACGAGCGGTTTTATTAAAAACCGTGCGTGATATCTGAGATTATCACGACGGTTTTTATTAAAAACCGTGCGTGTTGTGTCGACTATCACAGCGGTTGTTGTTAAGAACCGTGCAGGAATGTTCACAGATGGTTTTTCACAAGAACCGCCGTGATGTCCCTTTGTCTGTCATAATCTAGATCGAGGTTAATATATAAGTACACATTGCTTCTAATAACTTAACTACGAACTCATGAGAGAAGAGGTCACAAATTAAAGGCAAATTTATTAATTTCAATTAGAGGCAAATTTATTACAAAAGTCGCACAGTAAAGAGTTTCCCAGTTGTATTCTTTTGGGCTTCGTAAGCTTCTTCTTCAACTTGGGGACTTGGAGGATCAACCGCTAAATTCTCGGCGTTAAGATTGCCCTTGTCCTCGGCACTTCCTCGTGCGGCTGGGCAAATGATCGCAACATCCATAATGTCGCATGTGATAGCATGAAAAGATTCATCGAATCTGCCGTTTACGCTTGATCGGCAAGGCTATCCATCGATCTCGCAATGCGTGTAGAGCTTCTTCCGCATTGCGCACATTGTGGAGAAGAACCGGGTGAGGGTGTTTCCCTTTCTTGGCGGCGGCGAGACGCCTCCGTCGACGGCGGAGGATCGAGTCAAGCCGACGGATGCAAGAAAGTCGGGAAGGAGAGCGGGCGGGTGCGGAGAAGCTGCTCGGATGCAAATTGCTAGCCGCTGTGTAAGGTTCGGCTGAACAATTCGTGATGAGCAGATGAGAGGAAGGAGATGATCACAAGAACGATAGTAGAAGCCATGTTGTATTGTATATTGTATTGTGCGTGCGTAGAAGAGACTGGATTAGGAGCGCATATTTAACCTTTAGCACAAGCGGTTCGCATACCCAAACATTAATGATATAGGCGCCGTATAATGATCGAGAGACGTTAATTAGGCGATCGAAACACGGCGTTCGCATCAAACACGCGCGGCGTTACGGTATGAAGCTTATCACGAGCGGTTTTTATAAAAAACGTGCGTGATAATGACTACGACATTTATTGCGCCGCTCGACCGCATCGTCTTCATTTCGATCCAGATCTAGCCATCTGCTGCGCACTTTTTCACTCGGGAGGAAGCTAGAGCGATTTCGGGCGATTAATTTGGTGGAAGAGGCGAGATTGAGCTTTGAATTAAGATTGAGACTTTCTGGTTGTTTGTAGATATGGTTAGTAATGAAATTTATTTATTTTTAATTGCATTACAATTTAGGTGTAAGTAATCCATGAGTGGTTATTGAAGATGGTTAATTAATTTGCAAAATTGTTGGTTATATAATAGCTATTGTGTTTGTAATATGAATTGAGCTAGGAAATTAAGTCTCAATATAATAAGTGTGGCCGGTATATATGTAGTTATAATTAGTTATTCTAGATTTTAATACTAAGTTGTTATATATGTACGTAACGTAGGACCGAAGTTGGATGTTTGCCGCGAGCCGTGTGAGTGAAGAGTACATTAATGGCGTTTCTGCTTTTATAAGAGCCGCCGAGGAGGATATGTTGAATAAGGGGGTGGAATATATGTCTGTCCATGCACCGATCGAGAATTTGAAGATGTTTAAAACCGAGGGCAAATTGAAGCGCACTTGATTCGGAGGGTTTCAAAAGGATTATACGTGTTGGACCAGTCATGGCGAAGTGAATGATCATATGCGCGGATGACATCGCGGTGAAGTGAATGATATGCCCCGGATGACATCGCGGTGAAGTGAATGACATGCCGCGGTGATGTCGATTGTGGCTCGGATTCGGATAGGTTGCACGATGATAATCTGGATCGGATGCTTCGCGATGTAGAAGAGAACTATGATGAGAGAGTATGTTAAATTCCGTGGCTTGATGGAGGACTCAGAGAAACCTTTGTACACGGGCTGCAAGTACACGAGGTTGTCGGGCGTGCTTGAACTGTTGAAATTGAAGGCAAGCAACGGTTGGTCCGACAAGAGTTTCACGGCGCTGCTAGGTCTTTTAGCGGACATGCTTCCGGAGAAATGAGTTGCCTAAAACCACGTATAAAGCCAAGAAGGTTCTTTGTCCGTTGGGAATGGAAGTAGAAAGAATACATGCATGCCCGAACGACTGTATCCTCTACCGTAAAGAGTATGCAAACATGCATGTATGTCCGGTGTGCAACACATCCCGATACAAACGTAACAATCAATCAGATGATGGCGAGGGAACAGAGGCGAAGAAAGGACCTCCTGCTAAGGTGGCATGGTATTTTCCTATAATTCCCCGTTTGAAAAGGTTTTATGCAAATCCAAAGGAGGCAAAACTGCTGCGTTGGCACTCGGAGGAGCGCAAGAAGGATGGAATGCTAAGACACCTTGCTGATTCCGCGTAGTGGAGAAACATCGATAGGAGTTTTGCAGAGTTCGGTGCAGAACCAAGGAATATAAGGTTTGGGTGAGTGCGATGGAATGAATCCATTCAGAGCATGAGCGGCCGACATAGCACATGGCCCGTGACTCTGTATCTATAACCTTCCTCCTTGGTTGTGTATGAAGCGAAAGTACATTTCTTGTCGATACTTATCCAAGGGCCAAAACAACACAGGAATGATATCGATGTGTTCCTAGCACCGTTGGTGGAAGATCTAAAAATCTTGTGGAGCGAAGGGTACAGGTATGGGATGCATACAAGCGAGAGAACTTCACTCTGCGCTCCTTATTGTTCTGCACCATAAATGATTATCCTGCCCTTGGTAACCTATCGGGCCATAGTATAAAAGGTGCCAAAGCTTGTACTCACTGTTTAGATGGTACCGAGAGTGTGTGGCTGAGACACTCACGCAAAACCGTCTACATGCGTCACCGCCGGTTCCTTCAGAGGGCTCACCCATACCGCAAGATGAAGAAACAATTTGACGGAGAGAAGAAAGACGGTTCAACTCCAAGGCATTTAAGGGGACGCGAGGTTTATGATATGGTTAAAGATTTAGATGTCCTCGGAAAGGGACGTAAATTGAGGGCTCATGAGAAGAACACCTGGAAGAAGAGATCAATATTTTGGGACATACCTTATTGGGAGTACCTAGATGTGCGGCACTGCATCGACGTCATGCACGTAGAAAAGAATGTGTGCGACAGCTTGATTGGTCTCTTACTGAACATCCGTGATAAAAACAAAGGACGGCGTCAACGCACGGCTTGACTTGGCTGATATGCACATCAGGCCTGAGTTAGCACCGACATGCACTGATAATGCACGAACGTCCCTTCCCCCTGCGTGTTACACTCTGTCTAAGGCTGAGAAAACAGAACTGTGCCAGTGCTTGCATGGTGTCAAAGTTCCGTCTGGTTACTCTGGCAACGTGAAGAAACTTGTTTCGATGCAAGATTTGAAGTTAAATGGCATGAAGTCTCATGATTGTCATGTGCTGATGACACAGATGCTCCCTATTGCAATTAGAAATATTTTGCCGATCAAAGTCCGAGAGACAATCATGAGGCTATGTTATTTCTTTAACACAATTGCTCAGAAGGTCATCGATCCCGAAGGACTAGATGCTCTGCAGGACGAGGTGGTGATGACTCTATGTCACCTTGAAATGTATTTCCCTCCTTCGTTTTTCGATATCATGGTCCATCTCATTGTTCACGTTGTGTGGGAGATAAAAATGTGCGGGCCCGTATTCCTCGTAGCATGTACCCATTTGAGAGGTTCATGGAATTCTCAAGTCCTACGTGCGGAATCGTTCTCGGCGGAGGGCAGCATCGTCGAAGGTTATGCAAGCGAAGAGGTCATTGAGTTTTGTGTCGATTATATGGCTCGATTCAGCCGATAGGTGTCCCTCAATCTCGTCATGAGGGGAGGCTGAAGGGTCTCGGAACTATCGGAAGGAAAGCAATCACTCCAGATATGGACATGTATACTCAAGCCCATTTCACGGTGTTGCAACACATGACTGAAGTGGCGCCTTATGTGGACCAGCACAAGGGTGTGCTTCGCAATGAGAATCCGGAGCGGCGGATGTTTGGATCATGAGGCAACACAACCGTCGGTTCAACCAATGTTTGAAGGAGCAAATCGCTAGGAGCTCGCCGAGTGAGACGCTGACATGGTTGGCAAAAGGGCCGACATTTATAGTTGTGACATGGCAAGGATATGACATAAATGGGTACACATTCTATCGCATCTCGGGATGTCAAGAGCACTAACGAGCAGCGGTGTCCGCATAGATGCATTCAGTACCGATGGGTCGAGAAACTCGTACTATGGCTTCACGAAGAGATTTGGGAGCTCGACTATGTGGTTTTCAAGATCCCCTTATTTATTGCCGTTGGGTGCATCTCCCACAGTGAAGGTTGACAAGCACGGTGTCACGACCGTGGACCTCCAACGTGTCGGGTACAAAGATGAACCATTCGTACTCGCCAATCAAGTTGTTCAAGTTTTCTATGTAACCGACCGGCAAATAAGAAACGCCATGTAGTTCTTCATGGAAAAAGGAGAATTGTCGGAGTGGAGAATGTAGTGGACGAGGAGGAATACAATCAATTTGACGAGTTACCTCCTTTTGGAAATGGCATAAGGTCGACGATGAACAACGTGTGAAACTAGTTACGCGCATTGATCATGATGAAGGGCTAATTTTTAAAGGAAATAAGCAAGTACAATAAGAATGTATATGTGAAAATGTGTGACAATTTTGAGATGTATATGTGAAAATGTGTGATGTAGTCAATTTTGAGATGTATATGTGGAAATGTGTGATGTAGTCAATTTTGAGATGTATATGTGAAAATGTGTGATGTAGTCAATTTTGAGATGTATATGTGGAAATGTGTGATGTAGTCAATTTTGAGATGTATATGTGGAAATGTGTGATGTAGTCAATTTTGAGATGTATATGTGAAAATGTGTGATGTAGTCAATTTTGAGATGTATATGTGAAAATGTGTGATGTAGTCAATTTTGAGATGTATATGTGGAAATGTGTGATGTAGTCAATTTTGAGATGTATATGTGCAAATGTGTGATGTAGTCAATTTTGAGATGTATATGTGAAAATGTGTGATGTAGTCAATTTTGAGATGTATATGTGAAAATGTGTGATGTATTTGAGAATGACAAAATGTATCAAGAAATACACTTTGTGTGAATGCAGTGGTTGGTGTTGTATATGAATGCAATTTGTTTGGTAGTTGATATGAATGCAGCTGTGTAGTTATTGGTGGTCTTAATTGCAACAATATGCAGGCTTATCACGACGGTTCTAAATTTAGAACTGTCAGTGATAACATATCATGACGGTTCTAAGTTTAGAACCGTCGTGATAGTAAACTATCACTGACGGTTTTAACTCAAAACCGTCGTGATATGTTATCCTGAGCAGTTCTAAGTTTAGAACCGTCTGCGTGATAATCTTCCTACATATACCTCTCGCTAGGGTTTTCCGTGTGCGCTGCGATTATTCGATTAGATCTAAATCCCGAGCCGTCGTCGCCGCCGCCTCCCGAGCCCTCGCCGGCTGCCTCCCCAGCCCTCGCCGGCGCCTCCCCGGACGAAGACGTCGCCGCAGCCTCCTCCTCCTCCGTCGCCGCCTCCCCGAGCCCGTCACCTCCTCCTCCGTCGCCACCTCCCCGAGCCCGTCGCCTCCTCCTCCTCCGTAGCCGCCTCCTCCTGCGTCGCCGCCTCCTCCGTCGCCTCCCCGAGCCCGTCGCCTCCTCCTCCTCCGTCGTCGTCGCCGCCTCCTCCTCCTCCTCCTCCGTCGCCGCCGCCTCCTCCTCCTGCGTCCCTAAGGTCACCAAAACCGTAAGGTCATCAAATCCCTCCCCGAGCTTCATGCTTACTGTTAGTGTTTAGGGTTGATGCTTGATGCTTCATACTGTTATGGTTAGTTGCTTAGTACATATTTAGGGTTGATGCTTCATGCTTACTGTTAGTGTTTAGGGTTGATGCTTGGTACATTTTACATTGGTACATTGTTTATCGCAGAGCTTAATTAGTTTGCTATTTGGTACATATTACATTGTTACATTGTTTATCGCAGTAGCTTAATTAGTTTGCTATTTGGTACATACTACATTGGTACATTGTTTACTGCAGATTACTTAGTTTACATTGGTACATATTGCTTGTTGTGTTAGTATATAGTATATAGTATATAGTATATAGTACATAGTACATAGTATATAGTTTGAAATCATTTGGGTCCCCTTCCTCTACTCCTCTCCTCCTTCTCGCCCTTCCTCTACTCCTCTCCGATCTCTTTCTAGTGTATCTGGATAAAGAAATCTTGCGATTATTGCAAAGATACATTGACCATTTGGGTGGAAAGAAATACATTGTGTCGTCGGGCTCATGATGCCAATTTGAAGCATAGCGTAGCATCAGAGGCACATCCAAGGCTGCAGGTGTGTCTTGAGGAATCCCAAGAGCTGGTCTTCGATGTGGCATTCCTCAAACTATAAATTATGAATCTTATTCTCATAACCCATCTGAATACCAGCTCTTGGCATTCCTCAAGACACAGCAAGAGCCTCGGATGTGCCTCGGATGCTATGCTATGCTTCGAATTGGCGATCATGCGCTGACGAAACAGTTGATCTTTCCACCCAAATGCTCCATGTATCTAGACAAAAAACAGCAAATGAAGCAAGTGACATACTATAGTGTTCCCGTTCAATGAACCGGATACGCTAGTTTGTGTCATTTGCTTCATAGACCTTTGTTTAGGGACTTTGCTATTTGGTTTATAGTTTTAGCAACTAAAGTAGGTGCTAGGATAGGCACTTTGTTTAGAGACCTTGTAGTAATAGTATTACAAAATTCAAGGAAATTTTAGTACAGAAGTTGAAAAAAAACAAATTCCTAGATTCTTGGTGAGCGGCCGATATAGCGACTTCTTGGTGAGTGACTATCAATCGCTTCTTCCTCCTTCTCTTCATCTCGATCTACGGATCACGTGCGCGATGCGATGATTCGATTAGATGAATCATCGCTCTCGGCGTCGTGATCCGGAGACCGAGATGAAGAGAAGGAGTGGGAAGAAGCAGATGCATAGTCGCCACCGAAGAAGTCGGCTATGTCGGCTGCTCACCAAGAATCTGAATGTCTTTTTGCACTTTTGTAATAAAATTGACTTGAATTTTGCGGAAAAAGAGGACTTGATACATTGGTACATTGGTAAGATAGGCACATCACCCCTCTCTATGTCCATATCACCCCTCCCTTCTCCTCCCCTCTACTCCTCTCTTGTCTTGCAATTCAATATGATTACTTTCTCATCTTATCTTAATAGACCCACAAAATGAGCAACATGTCACCGCGCATTCTTCAACATCATCGCGGGCGTCCGCTCCAACATCAAGACGCCAAGGAAGAGGGCTATCAAAGAAGCTCGAGGGCCGACGGATCATCACGGCGGTGAATGCATCCGGGTCCCTATCCTTCCTCAAAAGCGATAAATGCATTTGAACCATGGTCGGAGTAGTTGCGAGCAACGAATTGAGATCACATACAATTCGTGGAAGAACGTGCTCGACACTCGGAAACGTGAGCTGTGGACCGAAATTTTGGCATCGTTCGAGTTCCCAGAAGAACACCTGGACGCTGTGCAACAACAAACCTACAAAGCGGCGTGCAAAGCATGGAAGAACTTCAAGAGCACGCTTGTCAAGAAATACGTGGAGACGGACGAAATGCCTGTTCATAAATACCCATTCCTGGAACCACAATGGGAAGAGTTCAAGGCGATGAAAACGACCGAAGATTTCAAAAGTACAAGTGTGGCGCACAAGGCCCTCCGAGCAAAAATACACACCCTCACGGACTTGGCACACTGGGTATGCGAGTAAAATCGCGCATGGATGAAGGAGGATGAGTGGCAGTACCACAGGACATCGCCCGTCGTTTTCAATATCCGGACGACCGCGCTCGAAATTGGATTAGAGCAAGGTCATCTACAACGACATCGGGGACATCACCTTCGAAACCCTTCAGACCAGCAAGTGACCGAGCGCTGGTAAGATATCGATCGAACTCGTAGCTTGTAATTACTCCACAACCGTGCAATTGAAATGACATGTCGTGCTCTTGCAGGGAAGAGCTGAGTTTTCAATCTACCAGGATCATTCCAGGAACAAGGGAGAATGATATGCTCTCCGTGGCCCCGGAAACAAGGAGCACCCGGCCGTCACGAGAGGCCTTGGGCTTTACGTTCCTTGGAAACATGGTTTCCAAGATGACTCCGACATGTATCGGCGCAGAAGAGAAACAAAGCGCGCGTGGCGCACAGCTACGAGAAGAGCTCAAGGCATCTCTTAAAGAGGAGATCTGGATTCGATGGCTGATATAATCGAGAGATGAGGTGCGAAACAGACGAAAGTCAGCGAGCCGCCACCGCCGCTCTGTGCTAGCTAGCCCGCACAACCATCCGAGTAGCTGCGCGTCCAATCCGACGCAAACCCAATCCAAATTTCCTGTGGACGACATCCTGGTAATAATTATTACCATTCGAATGCTTGCTCCATTGGTAGGCCTATTCGAGTAGCTAATTTTGTATCGTTATGTAGGAGCCTACGACATGCGGGCTCCAAGTGAGATATGGCTCCATTCCCTTGTACGCTGCTTGGGCCGGGCATATTAAATCGTATCGGGGCCATGGTGCACGGTCAAGCTTTAGCGCCAGCTTCGCAAAAGTTAATGTGGATGGTGTGTATGCCAATTTTGAGGTGGTCCCGCCACAAGCCCCCAACGACGAGATCGTGAATCTAGGACAGGCCATTGGAACATTCATCCAAAGGCCCAAAACCGACATCTCCTCGAGGCTTCTTCACCGGTGGCGGGACCGAAGTGCGATGCGAACCACAAAGAACTTGCACCGGTGCCATTTCCACACGGCAAAGGCGAACCACGAACCACTACACCGGTGCTATCTCCACGGTGCTATTCTCGCGAGCAACTTGCACTGGTGCCATCTCCACACGGGCGATGCGAACCACGCTACCGCACGGTGCTATCTCCACGGTGCTATTCGCGCGAGCAACTTGCACCGTCTATACCATTACAGTCGACTAGCATAAAGTCGACCCACAATCGAGGCAGTGGCCAGGGCAAATAAAAGACGAAGGATGATGACGAATTCCCGTCCATGCCATTGGCCCGCAAATTCGTGCTAGCTCAGCCGATGGTAGTCCAGGAAGAGCTCCAAAAACTAGGACTTGGTTGCCAAAGATTCCACCTTTGGTATATGGAAGTGTCCAATAAGCCAGAGGCAGAACGGCGCTCAGGTATAGCTGTCAAATTCAAGCCGGAACATTTCTTGCACGAAGCTCAGGACTGTGTCTTCACGGTGACCTTTGACGATATATTTGATCTTTTCACGCTCAACGCTCTCGACGCCTCACTCGTTCGATCTGGACGCTGTAAGTCTGTACAATCAAAGTCTCTGTTCACGTAATACCGATATATGTCACAATTTGTTGCTTTCCTATGTTATATATAGATTCATGCTGATCGAAGCTAGATCATCGAAATCACAAATTGGTTTCCTGGACCCACGCTTGGTCGCCATTGATACCATCATCGAGAATGCATCCTTCGTCGAGGACTATATTACAAAAGCACTTTGGCTCACCAAGATAAGGAATTTGTTCTTATGCCATACAATGAGAATTTCCATTGGATTTTAATTGTAATTATACCAAAATGGAACAAGGCTATATACCTTGATTCTCTAAGTAAGAACAAATTCAAGTACACAGCTATCGCCCGAATACTCGATAGGTACGTACATTGTACATTGTACTCTTTCTTTCCTTCCGAATAACTAATCTAACTTTTTCGAATAACGAAGGTCGTTCGCCACATCGTTCAACAAACACGTGACTCGACGACAGGGGCCAAGGCCTTGAAACATGATCGCAAGTTTCGGTATTCGCTAGCTACACATTAATTAATCATATACAACACATAGTAGTAATGCCACTTGATTTAACACATTATATTTTTGCGGTGCCACCAATAGAGCCGGGCAACACATGTGGATACTACATGTGCCACCATATGAGACTACTCTCGATTCCACCAAGATCACTAATTCTAAGGTTTGTCAATCTTCCCACATTTATTTCATACATGTCGCTTTATATATGCGCGCGTTGATATTCCTATCGACAGTCTGCGTCCATCTCTACATCTGCATTGACACAGCCGGATTTTGCAAAAATTCGAGGAGAGCTCATTTGGTTTTTGTGGTCAAAAGTCGTAAGATCAGATGGAGAGTTCCACTGCCCAGAATGATTTTTTATTGTAATTCTAAGTGCAAATACAGTGTAGATCTTTTACAATTGTGTATTTGTTAATGGATATTTTATTTCAACTCAATGAATTGATTTGCAAAATGGATGCTTTATGTTTGTGAAATGAAGTGCGTTGTCAATTGGATGTTTTATGTTTGTGAAATGAATTGAGATGTGAAATGTGTCTGAAATGAAATGAGATGTGTGAGTTGTATATGTTTATGTCTGTGATTATCGCTTGTTTGAGAGGGCATGGCTAGCATTTCCTGAGGCTAGCTATAAACAGAAATAGATTCTGCTGGGGAGGAGTATCACGAGCGGTTTTCATTAAAACCCGTGCGTGATTATGCGATATCACGACGGTTTGTCATTAAAACCGCCTGCGTGATTATCCGATATCACGACGGTTTTGTACTAAAACCGTCGTGATTATCGATATCACGAGCGGTTTTTTTGTCGTGATATCGCATAATCACGAGCGGTTCAAAACCGCCTGTGATAACTTGGATTATCAGCGACCCATAATTTCAGGCGGTTGAAAACCGTCTGTGATGACGTTTCTGAACCGTCTGTAATGTGGATTTCTGTAGTAGTGCCAGTGAACCAAAGGTCACTAATATGACATAAGTGAGTTATCGGTCCATGCAAGTTGCCCCTCTAACAGCGGATATTCTAGGTAGTTAAAAATGAGAAAAATTTAAAATTTTTGTTTGCATCTTATTTCCTTGGATTTTGATTGGAGTTCCTTTGGAAAAGTAACTTGTAAATACAAATTTTTTGAAAAGAAATATACAATTGATAGAATTCAATTTGAATTAAAAATCAAATCTGAAAAGACGATCCATAAGTGGCATAGGAGAATTTATGGAATAAACTTTTTCAAAAACTCAAAAATAAGTTCATGGTGCTGGATATAAAAATTTGAATGTTTTTGAGAATGTTACTAAAATTATTCAAATCAAAATAGTGTATTTTGCATAAAACAGCGGCGTTCAAAGGTTTTTTGAGGAAATTTAAAGAAGGTAATTTTTTGGAAAACATACACAAGCATCAACACTATGTCAGATAAAATTTTGGAAAACATACACAAGCATCAACACTATGTCAGATAAAATTTTGGAAAACATACACAAGCATCCACACTATGTCAGATAAATTTTTGGAAAACATACACAAGCATCAACACTATGTCAAAGAAAATTTTGGAAAACATATACAAGCATCAACACTATGTCAGGAGCCTCCACAAAAAGTTTCATAATTTTTTGAGCTCGTTCGCTATGTTTAAAAATTTCACAAAGCTATCAGCTGAACTAAATACGCTTCTTCACTTATCCTTTAGGCTTCCTACTTTGCAAACGCATATTTCTAAGTTTACATATTCTCTCTAATCGTTTAAATACCGTCGCTACGGAGTGGGACCGAACCCCACCCATTAGGACTCCTCACCTTCGCTCACTGACACGTTGGGCTTTCCACCTCTCGACAATGATGCCCCTAGCACTACTACAAAAAGGGTCATCACAGATGATTCAAAACTGTCATCACAGATGGTTTTTTGAACCGTCTAAATTTATGTGTTAGTGATAATCAGAAGTTATCACAGATGGTTTGTAGGCTGTCTGTGATAACTACATCACAGACGGTTTATAACTAGAACCGTCTGTGAAAAACACTATCATAGACGGTTCTAGCTACCAACCGTCTATGATATTCACACATCACACATGGTTCTAGCTACCAACCGTCTGTGATGTGTGAGTATCACAGACGATTGGTATATAGAACCGTCTGTGATACTTCCCTATCACAGACGGTTTTTGGTTTGAGCCGTCTGTGATAATTCTTCGTAGACAGTTTATACCACAAAATCGTCTGTGATAGTTCATTCTATATCTAAAATTTTCTATTTCTCAGTTAGCCTCGAGAAATGTTAACTATATCATCTGAAAACAAGCAAATGCAGCAACAAACACAGCAATACATTCTATTTTCATTAAGATTAGAATTCACCATTACAACATCACAAGATATCGAGTAGGTTACCCATAGCATTGCATATATAAGAGGACACTTACAACTTTACAAAGATAAACTTCACAGCTACAAATTCAGAAAAATGCTTCCACTACATTAAACTATAATCTAAAACAAGTGGTGCGGAAAAATTTTCAAGTAGCAGAAATAAAAAGGCAACGAACACCATTTTTAGCTTCTATGATAAAATCAATAGTTTCTATACCGGCCTTCTTCCTTTCCATCTTGCTATTGCCTTCTTCCTTTCCATCTTGCTTCAAGTGAAATTTCAATCGCTCTTGCTGAACCCTTCCTACCCTTGGCGTGCACAAATGAGTTGGAGTAGTACAAGTAGTATTGGTTCTTCGAGTAGGGAGAGGTGTTAATAAGGGGCAAGAGGTGGGGAGGAGAACGGTGCCTGCCATTCGATGCGGAGAGAATGGACGGGTGAGATCGGGATCCTGGGGGATATATTGCGGATCGGTGACATGGTGAGACATTATAGATGGTTCGGATTACAAACCGTCTGTGATAGAGACATCACAGACGGTTCATAACAAAAACCGTCTATGATGTCACAAAGATAATATATCGGTATAATATAAATAGCTAGTCTGAAAGTTAAAATAGCAAAATTTTATATGGATTATATATACTCGTTTCAAAGGTTTTGACGAGATCTACAACTTTGCAGTTGATGTAAAACCCAAATTCCAAAGGGAAGATTGAAAATTTTGGCAAAAACAGAAACCAAAAACTTGCAATGCAAATTTAGGGCTAAAGATGGCCGATTTTGAGGGTCTTAGAGGGCAACTAGCACAAGCCAATCATTTTTTGGATTGGGCTCATAGTTAACTTTCCAACAAGTATAAAAGTTATGCTCGTTTTACTGAAAATATCTCAAAACTTAATCCTACTCAGATTCAGGCGGGAAATTATGAAATTTTAGGAGATTGCAAGGCGGGGAAACATATCACAGACGATTTTTAATAGAAACCGTCTGTGATAACTTCATTATCATAGACGATTTTTAATACAAACTGCCTGTGAAGTATCACAGATGGTTCTTGATAAGAACCGTCTGTGATGTCTGCCATTATCACAGACGATTCTTATCTAGAATGGTCTATGATACTTTACAAACGGTTTGTATTAAAAACCGTCTGTGATAATGAAGTTATCATAGACGGTTTGTATTAAAACCTATCTATGAAAATACCACAGACGGTTATTCGTAGGAACCGTCTGTGATACTTGTAGCACAGACGGTTCCTAGGAACTGTCTATGATGTAAGCATCCAGTTTAACCTCTGTTGTAGTAATGTAGGTTTTCATGTACACCTCCATCCACCGTTCCCTTGCTCTGCTACCTAGCACCGAGCCATCGTGTTACCATGCAACACCTTTTCCCCTTGTCCTCTACTATGTATGGTGTTTGCAAAGAAGAACCAAAGCCACTCTTCTTGCCAGCTCGTGACAACTTGGAGCCACTATTGCCGGTCCCATGCCTGCAAAGCCCCTTCGACCATATTATCGTCTCCCTCATCTCATTTTCACAAGAAGCCAAGCATCTCCTTGCTTTTCCTGGAACGCACATTCGTCTTGACCTTCATTACATGTGCTCTGCTCTTTTCTGCCATGGCCCGAATCTTCTCGGTGAGCCCCTTGCCTTCTGTCCATGTCATATCATGCCACTCCTCCCCAATTTGGTTTTCCCTCACGTAACTCCTCCTCCCACCATTACAGGATCTTCTCAGTGACTCCTTTCCACCATCACGTAACTCCTTCTGTCCACGTCATATCATGCCCGAATCTTCTCGGTGAGCCCCTTGTCTTCTGTGCATCGTAGGATCCTCGTTGTTTCTCTCAGCTCCAACCACCACCATTACCCGAGCAATTCCACCTTACCGGTGAGCTAAAAACCTTTCCCTGGCCATTCTTAGCATCCCCTCTCCTTCCTAAACTCGATCCATCCCTTGGTTTTAGCTGGACTTCACTGTAGGAGGTATCACCGTGCACACTGCCATCGTTGTTGCAACTCACCACCGATCAATCGCCTCGGACTTTCCCTGCCATTGCCATCCCCACTGCCGTAACCGAAGCAAGCTAGTGAAGCTTTTGAGTTACTCATTTTAGCCCAAAGTGAAGGTGCTGCTGTCATAGCCAACGCTACGCCCAAGGCTGCCACTCCACTCTACCGTCAACCAGCTCCAAACCTTGGTGCCATCACCCAAAGAACCACCTCGATACCGAGGTCTCCTGTGCCCCTCTGCCTCTCCCTCGCCACTGGCGAGCTCAGCCACAAGCTCTACCGAGGCCCATAGTTTTCTTGCTCTCTCACTCTCTATAATTTGTGGGGTCCACAAGTGAGAAGTTTAAGTAAAAATAATTAAAATGTTAATCAAGTTAATAAGAAATTAATGAGTGTATGAGGGGCGGGCCTAAGTAAATTTGTCAGTTGAAATTATATTTAAAGATGGTTTTAAAATCTAACAGTATGGCATATAGGACCCATACGCATGTGCTATCATTAAAATGAAGTTTTAAAGATGTGAGGATGACATATAGGAATGCTGATTAGTGCTAATGATGGTTTAAAACTAATAAGTCTGTGACAAGTGGACACAGCTAAAATCAACTCAGAAATTTTAATTAAACTAAAAATTAAAATATGAGTCACTAACATATACATAAAACATAATTTATAACTTGTGAGACTGACATGCATAGAGCCCCACATGTAAGAAATTTCAGAAAATTGAGTAAAATGGGAAAAGCCATTTTTAGTCCTGTAAAAGTTCACTTTCTCTGTTGGAAAGTGTATTTTCAAAGAATATATGTGAAAGCACCTTTTCTCTATTGGAAAGCATATTTTCAAAAAATATGCCTTCGATGTCACCACTCTTGTTATTTTCAGGATTTATAAACTGAATAAAATTCAAATGGCTATAACTATTGCATGTGAACTCCAAATTAAGTTATTTTGGTCCCTAAATTTTCCTAAAATCATGCTCTCTCTACATAATCAAAAATATTTAAATTTGGTATTTATTTTAAGTTATTTGCCTCTTATTTATGCTTGTCTAGATTTCACCGAATAAATACATTTTTGCCGAAAATCTACAAAAATAACTTAAATTGTTAGCCATATATTTTTATGTATGTTGCGGTATACTACAAGCCTTGTTGAGTGCACAATATACTCAACCTTGCTTAAAATGTTGTTAAGAGAATGAGGAAGAAACTATGACCGACGATGCTTATTTTGCTCTTGGTACTGTAGAATTCAGTGACGGGTCATTCAAGGGCATAATCCACGTTGGTTGATTATGGACTATGGAGGCATACCGTTGGATACGTTTGGTTTATTTCACTTGTCCTCCACTGCGATTGCAATTTTTCCTCTTGATACTTATGTTTATTTGGCCGGTGATCAGCCCTATGTTGTAAACTTTATACACATTGCTATTAGAAATAGGCCCATATGAGTGAGGTCCATTTTCTATAATTCCAAAGTATGCATGGTTTAGTACCATATTTCTAAGGCAAAGTGGAGGAGACCAATTTATAAAGTGGAGTTATTGCCACTACTTGAATCATGTGACACATGGATGAGAATGGTATGAGAAGGGCTTTGGCTAAACACACATGTGCGCACGCAAGCGTGCATATATTCATATATTTTCTTGTGAAAAATCATGTGACTTGCGACACACGATCGTGCCGTGATGTGGTGCGCCACTTGGCAAACAAAGTTCACCTTATTTTTGCTTAACCATGCATCATCTCCCTCCTTTTTAGCTGGTCATGAGACTACTTAATTACCAATATTTTGAATATGAGTAGTTACTAGTGAATTACTTAGCAATAACCAGTGGATTATTTCAGTATAATGGGGTTAGTTACTAGACAGCTACATAGAAGTACAAATTTAACAAATCAAACAAAATAACTAGCTTTAAGAAGAAGAAAACTGAGAAAAAGGATTTGAGGGACATCACCTGCTTTGTGTGTGGAAAAGACAGTCATATTGATGAGGCAATGGGTTCCCGATCTTCCGATAGGATGATAACTTTGATTTTGGTGGAGGTGATTCTTGTGATCCGACTACAACCGTACGACGTCACTTGTGCCTTAGCAATCGCTGATTCACACTCCAAGTCATTATCAACCGTGCCAAGAATGCGATTGACCTGACCATGAAGGTCTATTTTTGCATGCAACCGAAGAACACACAAGAACAAGATAACAAGCAATCTGAAATCGCACTAGTCCAGGATCAGCTAGTGCACACAGTGTATAACAAAGATAAATACCAAGCACAAATAACTTCTTATATTAAATAAAAGAGTACGACCTTATCGCCAAGTCTTACATCAACGCCCATTGGCAAAGATAAATAAGGGAAATAACTGCAGAAGTAAACTGAAAAGAAGCGAATCCCAAGCCTACCCCGTCAGCGCCAGCCCACCATCCGTGCCACCTCGGCACTCCCTTTGGCCTGTGGACCTGGTCCATGGACTAGGGCCCGCATGTCAGCCCCTCCCCCCTATTTTCCAGTAGGAAAATAATTCAACCAAAATAAAATTTCCAGGGCTGACGCAATGCTAATGTCATAAGTCAATTTCCTTTAGAAAAATAATTCCAAAAATCCAGATTTTTCATTTTCTCTGATTTTAAACTTCCGAGGACCGGTTCTCCTTCATCCTAACTCCGATTGAGCCCATTCAAATTTATAAATTCATCAAAAATTCCCCTCTATCCATTTCTGGCCTCAATTAAAATTTTTGAAGTCAATTTGAATTTATTTTGAATTTGGTGGGTTATTTTCATGTGTAGACTTCGACAATTCGGGAAAATTCTTCGATGAAGATTCAAACCAAGTTGAAGAGCAAGGCAAGTCACACTCCTTGATTATGTTGATCCCAGTTTTCAAAACAAAATTATGTTGATTTAAATTATATTGCATGCATATTTCTATTCAACGTATTTCAATTCAGTTTTAAATTTAGTTAATCCCTATTTGTTACTCCCTCCTTTGATATTGCAAATTCCTTATACCTTGTCACCCTAGAACAAACCCTAGTTAGTACATTAGTATTGGCTAGAGAAATTTTATATTAAATGCTTAGACTGCTTAGATATAATCTTGGTTTTGGGATACCTTTTCACATAAAATGATATGCTTTTGTTATGTATTCTTGACCTTGGTGAGTCAAGAAGGTTTATGAAATATTTTGAAAACAAAATATAAAAACTGGTTTAGACTTAGGCAAATTGTTGGATGGTGGGTGCAGGCATGCTCTGTTGGTTGTAGCCACAGAAGTTGACTGTCGTGCACAGGGGTACGTGGTTGGGCCTAAGTCAATTAAGGACTGGTCTATGAGCTACTGTTGCAAAGCCCTATCGTACTTCCACATGGCTGGTATGGGACAACCCTGGCTAATTAATTTGTGAAGTCCCAACCTGAGTCAAGTTGTAGGTTGAAAGTGGGCGTGGTTGGTGCCATGCAAAGTCCCACTTGAGTGAGCGTGGTTGTAGCCATGTGAAGTCTCACTCAGACTCAAGAGGGGGTCCCGGTCAGGTGGATTCCTTACTGGGGTGAAACCTTAGAGTTGGCTTGGCCAGGTTGAAGGCTTTGCATTGTAAAGGCCTTGTCATGACTCCTCGCCACACACCTAAGGAAGTGTATAATCCGGTGGCAAAAAGGGATGATTGTGTCTTGTGGGTAAAGCTGTACAACCTCTGCAGAGTATATAATCTATCCTGGATAGCCGTGCCCATGGTCATGGGCATGCTGAGTAAAAGTTTTTCATGGATTAGACTTTGTTTTTCAAAAATATTTTCGAAAACCTTGTGGATGGATGGAATCCACGGAGATGAAAACCTTGTGGATGGATGGAATCCACTAGAGATGAAAACCTTGCGGATGGATGGAATCCGTGAGAGATTGAAACCCGGTGGATGGATGTAATCCATCAGTGTTGCGCAGTGAAAGCATGTGGATGGATGGAATCCATACGTGATCCTTTGGAAAAGATGGTCCAGGTGGGATGCCCAAGGATAGATTGGTGTTTGGTCGAAGGCTGCACTGACGGTATTATTTTCGATTACCAGTATTGTTTTTACTTATTGTATTAAATTCAGCATTTTCAATCTATTTACCATATTTCCTTAAATGCTATTTTATGCAAACTAACCCTATAAGCCTTCCATTGGAGCCTTTATCATTATGTTGCATTTTCTCTGTGTGATTTGCGGAGTACAAGTTTGTACTCACCTTGCAATCTCCATACAGAGGAAGATGTCGTCGACTACGGTGAAGATCTGGACGAGTAAGCCGCGTCTTACTGTCGTTTTGCCTGTGGGCAGGCTTGGGCTTCGCTTCTTTTCAGTTTGCTTCTGCAGTTATTTGCTTTATTTATCTTTGCCAATGGGCATTGATGTAAGACTTAGCCATAAGGCCGTACTCTTTATTTAATGAAGTTAGTCATCTGTGCTTGATATGTATCTTTGTTGTACTGTGTGCACTAGCTAATCCTGGACTAGTGCGTTTTACACAGAGGATCCAGGAGTCGTTACTCCGGGTTCTGACACGCAAGCTGTCTTGATAGGTGGTCATCCGACACAACTGAAGAATAAAAGTTTGCACACAATGGCTAAACCTAAATTCAACGAAATCCAAGAAAACTAGAAGGGTGTGGCCTCCTTAAACAGGGAAGGGAAAGCCCCACAAAACTAAGAAATAAGGGGTGGCACTATTTATGGTACTATCCACGTGAATAGTACACCCATGAACAGTACGAGCCTAGAGGGGGCACCTCACCTTATGCCCAAGCATTACAAGGCCCAATTTGGCGCAAACAGGTTATGCAGCAGTTTATTTTGATGATTATGGTTTGTATATGAGGAATTTGAAGTTGAAACCAGATCTATTGGAAAGAGAATGAGGAAAGCTTTCCAACAAGTACTCGTGGAACTTAAACGGACCCCGTATGTGAAAGTTATGCACATTTGAAGTTGGGCCATCAGGTTGAATCCGAATTGATCTGGAGGTCAAATTGGATTCCAAAACATGTCCAACTTGAACTCTTACTTGAATTATTGCAAAAGTGATGTGGTGCTACACATATATATTCTTTCATCATTAGGTAGCATCATATTCTCATTTAAAATATGTTGAACCTGAAAAAACGAATTCAACATTAGTTCAATCTTGATGTTGGGCGCTATGGTCATATGTGTTGGTGGCGTGGTCACATCATCCTCCCCTTCTTGATAGAAAACCATCCTAGGTTTTAACATATGTGTAGCCTCACATTGAGAGACCATGTGGAGGTATCCCCATGTTTGTGATGAGTAATTGACGGTTGGTTTAGAGAGTTTGAGTTTGTTTTGGGTATTCTAGGGTTGAGTACCTTTTACATATGCTATTGTTGATATGTTGTTTCGTGTGGTGCTATGTGATGGTTTGCTTGTCTGTGTGACTGCAGGACTTTGGAGCTAGGTCATGGTGAGGCGAGGAGGACCGGGACTAGGCACAGGAGGTGTTGAGGTCCAGACGGTCGAGGATGTCGAAGATGATCGAGGCTGCCGAGGTGGTTGCGAGTCGGGAGACGAGGAACCGGAGCTGGAGCTTCTGGTGACGGACACGATGGGCGACGACGAGAGAACCGAAACTAGACTCCGGTGGAGTCGGAGGTCCAGACGGTTGGCGATCGGTTGCGGTCGTGAGCGACGGAACAGGCCAGGACTAGACTCAGGTGCAGTCGGAGGTCTCGGTCGGTGTCGGGCGGACACGATGGGCAGCGACAAGTGGATCGGGACTAGGCTCAGGGAGGAGTCGGAGGTCCAGACGGTCAGGATGCCGGGTGCGATCGTGTGCAGCGAAGCGGACCGGGCTAGACTCAGGGAGGAGTCGAGGTCCAGTCGATCAAAGGTGCCGGTTGCGGGAAGCTTCCGGGAAGGTGCTTGAGGGGCAAATTGGTAATTTGACTCAAGCAATGGAGGTGGAGGCTGGTTTCTCCCTCCAAAATCTGGTTTGACTTTCTTGCCTCATTTGGTGTGTGAGGTGAGGGAGTGGTTGTTGTATGACACTTCTTGATTTTCTCCTTGTGGGTGTTTCTTGGAGTTAAAAGGAGTGGTGTATGCAGCTGGTTGTATCATTCCAGTGTAAGCATTCTGGAGAGTGTTTTGAGAAGTGTGTGTGCTCTATGCGTGTGCTCTCTTCTCATGGGAACCATGTAGTGAGGTTAGGCATGAGAGAGATGTAGAACAACCATGTATAATCATTCCTCTCTCTTCCTCTAAATCAATATGAGAAAGATTGTGTTGAGTTGTTTCCATTTCCTGCTTACTCTGTGATGAATTTTATCGGTTTACTCTCTGTAATTCTCTATTGGAAATGGATTTGAGTTGAATCTGTTGCTTGTTTGGTTGGTTCTTGTTTGCTCTGTGATACGAATATGCCTCAAGACCATTTGGTCAGATAAACTCCCTAGAGTTCAACAGAAGAATCAAAGATTCCCTCATTTCCATTCTGCGTTCATTTCCTCTGTTTGGGATTTTCTAGGGTTTCATGTTAGGGGATGCATGAATCTCTTGATTCCCTTCATAATATGGCATGAGGTTTGAGCTTTGAAGTCCTGAGATCAATGCTAAGTGAAATGCAAAAGTTCCTAAGCAAAGAATGGGAGATTTATGAGAAATATGAAAATTGGACTCTCTCTCATTTCATTTTTCAGATTTTGCTCAAAATCTTGATTTCTAGTTCTCTTGTTGAATCCCTTTGTTTGCTGAGGCCTTGATGTTGTTTAGAATATGTGCTAGCTCAGTTGAACAAAGAGAATCAGCAGCTCTTCATCAATTTGCATGATTTCCACAGATTCAGGTTTTTCTGTGCAAAGTTTCAGTCTGCTGGTCTGTTTTTTGGGGGGGCCGGTCAGATCGGGCTTTATATGGCGATCAGACCGGGCTGTAGCTGGTGGTCTGACCGGCGGCATATAACCGGTCAGACCGGAACTTGATGGGCGGTCAGACCGGCATACCAGGACCGGTCGGACCGGCAGTGTGCGGGTGGTCTGACCGGCCAATGCACACCGGTCAGACTGGCCTAGCTTGTTCCTGCTGAGCGCCTTTTGCTGTCAGCCTTTTTCTTTTCATTGCTTTAGTTGCCGAACTTTCTTGTCTGTGTCCAGCTTGAATTTCCAGTGAGTATGAGTTATTTTTCATCATAGCTTTTATAGCTATTGGTGAGAAAAATCTCAAGTGGATACTTTAGGAGGCGATTTTTAAAAGGGCACCATTCACCCGCCCCCTCTGTTGCCATTTCCGATCCTATACACGTATTGCATGATCTTGATCATAAATCTTGATACATGAGAACAAACGCAACGAACTCTCATTGAAATGAGCACACCTAATAATTTAAGTGACACGTAGGAGCCCTTGTAATTGGAACAATAAGTTATGGTTGTATCTATAGGGGTCATGTCCTCATCACATATGGCAAAGGACTGTCGTTTTCACAAGAGCAAAGATAGTGAATAGCAAAAGGGAAAGGTTGTGTTGGACCGAAATGGCGATAGGGGGGGTGAATGTCGACTTTTTAAAACAACCCCTCGCAAGTATCCACTAGAAAATGCGCTTCTCCGTTAGCTAGCAAGCTATGAAGAAGGAATCAAACACTCTCTGGAACCTCAACGAAAGACTAAGAGAGAACAGAGAAGAAAAAAGGAAGTCAGCACAAAAATCAAAATGGGCAGCCTGACTTGAACTTGCCGGGCGGTCTGACTTGAACTCGTCGGGCGGTCTGACCGCTAGGTCGCCTCCAGTCTGACCGCAAGTTGGCCGCCGGTCAGAACGCCAATAGTGGCGAGTTTGACCGCAGGCAAACTGCCGGTCTGACCGATTTAACTGACGAGATGCCTGCACAGCCCGACTGAAAATCCTGGTTTTTCAGATTTTTGTCAAGAACAAGAAGAGGGGAGAAATTGATCCTTTCTTTTTAGCCCAAGACACCAGAGACTTAATCTAAACATTATAGGAGCTCCAATCAACACAGAAAATCACCACAAACTCATGAATTTCAGATTTTGGCCAAGAAACAGAAAAGGTACAGAGTGTATTGACAAAAACTTAAATTCCCATCAAATCTTAGATCCTTTGGCCCTGCAACCTTGAAGATAGGTATTTAATAACCTCTGGATTTCATAGGTCAAGAATTAGGCCATCTCAAGAAGGGAATCACAAAAACCACCAAAACCCTATAAATGACTAACAGAAAGGAACAACTCACAGAGCATCACCAAAGACCAAAATACTCCCTAGACTTTGAACCTCAGTCCATGAGATTTCACAGAAGGATTAGCAATAGCCTTAGGACTAAAGAGTTCAAACCTCAAGCTTTCTTTCAAAGAGAATCGGAGGGACCAAGAAACCTAGAAAGCAAGAACAGAACAGAGGAGCTCAAAGGGAAAAGCGAGATCAAACTTGGTTTGCTCTTAGGATTAACTAGCCAAATAGCTTTTGTGCATCTCCCATGTCATAGCAACCTATTTTGGCACTCCTCTACACCAAACAACAGGAAATCAAGAAACTCAAAATCAAGCCAAAAGAAGAACGAAGGAAGAACAGAGAGCACGGGAGAAAACTTCAGATTTCCATTCATTGAAGCAAAAGGATTACAGAGGAAGCACGATACGCATGGACATTTGGACAAGTAAGATTACATGGATTCACCACTCAATCCCTCTCCACTCCCTCTCAATCCATCTCAAGAACACAAGCACTACATGTTTCCTGGAGAGACACACACAGAGATGATCGTGGGAGACACTCCCTGCAATATACACCTACTCTCCAACCACTAAAGAGCAAAGGAGAAACCACCTCCCAAAGCCTCTTTTGACTCACAAACCCTAACTCTCTCTTGAATCCCATACTTGGGCATGCAGCCCCTCACAAGTATTTATAGCCCTTTGCTAACGGGTCTCCAACCTGTTACGCCGGCTAAACCCGAACAGAACCACCTCCACCTGTGCAGCCTTGTGAAATTCCCGTTTCGCCCCTCCTGCACCTTCCGGGAAGCTTCCGCGCTCGTTGTCGTCCACGACTCACAACCACATCGAATCTCCGCCGTCTTTGACACATTCGACCGTTCTGACCTCAACACCTCCCTGTGTCTAGTCCGGTCAATTCGTGTCTCACCACGACTCTGCCTCGACGTCCTGCAGTCACGCAAATAAGAAACACGTCACATAGCACTGCTTGATACATGAAAGCGTAAATAGCATAAGCACATCATACTTACTCATGACGAAGTCCAAACCTGTCGAATCATCGAAATATGCAGCCTAATCCCATACGACAAAGTTTGACCAAGTCCGACCGAGCCCGTTGCACCACGCAACGACATGGTCCGAACCACTCAAACCAAACTCGACTCACCTAAACCACTGTCAATTACTCATCACACACATGGGGTCTCAACCACATGGTCTCTCAGGTTGCAAACATGATCATAGGTGAGGCCTCGACTTCAGAGGGGTACGGTAATTCTCCTATTGTCTTTTCAACATGTCAATCTATTGATTGGTGGGTTGATTCTAGTGCTAATGTTCATGTATGTTATGATATTTTCTTGTTTTCTTCTTACCAGGCAGTAGGGGGTTCCTTCATCCTAATAGAAAGTGGGTCACATACTTCTATTATTGGTGTTGGCAAGGTGGATTTAAAGCTTACTTAGGGAAGATTGTCCACTTTAAGAACGTGTAGCATACTCCTACAAGAAACAAGAATCTCATTAGTGGTTCTATTCTATCCAAGAATGGTTATAAGCTAGTCTCATAGTGAAATAAAATTGTAATGTCTAAATTCGGGAACTTTGTTGGTAAAGGCTATGAGAGTAGAGCTTGTTCCATATAAATACTTTAGAATCTTGTTATAATCTGAATGTTGCAACTAGTTTAAATAAATATGAGGCTAATATTTTGCATTCTTGTTTCTGTCATATTTGTTTTGAATGTATTGCTGGAATGTCCAGATTATATTTAATTCCAAAAATGTGAAATCATCAAAGGATCAAAGTGCTAGTCATGTGTGTGAGCAAAGCAGCCTCGAAAACCCTTTAAGGTATTACAAGATGAAAATAACTTAGCACCATTAGATCTTGTTCATTCAGATTTGTGTGAAATGAATGGATTGTTAATAAAAGGAGGCAAAATATATTTTCTAATTTTTATTGATGATGTAACACGCTATTGCTATGTGTATTTGCTAAAATATACAGATGAAGCTTTAAACTACTTTAAGACTTATAAAACTGAGGTTGAGAACCAACTAGAGAAGAAAAAACTGAGGTCTAATTGTGAAGGAGAGTACATCTCTCATGAATTTTTCTAATCACTACTAAAAAAACGTCATCGTAGATGGTTCAGAACTGTTATCACAGACAGTTTTCTGAACTGCCTGAATTTATGTGTAAGTGATAATCATGGGTTAGTATAGACGGTTTGTGAGCCGTCTGTGATAAAAACAACACAGACGGTTTATAACTAGAACCGTCTGTGAATAAAACTATTACAGACGGCTCGACCCAAAAATCATCTGTGATACTCACACATCATAGACGGTTCTAGTTAGCAACGGTTTGTGATTGGCATGTACCATAGAACTGTCTGTGATAGTCCTTCATAGATGGTTTATACCACAAAACCGTCTGTAATAGTTCACTCTATACCTAAAATTTTTTCTTTTTTTGGCTAGCCTCAAGAAATAATGTTATCTGTGCCCTTTGAAAACAAGCAAATACAATGGCAAATTAACACAATAGCACATTCTATTTCCATTAAGATTAGATCCACCATTACAACATAATAAGACAACGAACCCAACACTTTAACACGTCAAGAATATATAAGAAGCAGAGATCCTAACAGATAGTAGAAGCTGGAGCATCAGATGTCGGCGGTACCGCCACCTTTGTGGCATGACGGTGAGAACACAAGACACTCTTACGACACTTACGACAAGAGTGTGTTGTGCAGTCGACCGTCATGTCACAACAGAGGTGCTAGCTCACAGCGGTAGTTAGCGTCGTCGTGGAACAAGCTGGATGCATCGGATGGTAGTCGGATATCACTGGCAATGGAGTGGCGGCATAGTGCTACCTTTGTGGCACGACGATGAGATTGCAGAAGACACTCTTATGAAACTTACAATAAGAGTGTGTTGTGTAGTCTACTGTGGTGTCACAACAGAGGCGCTAGCTCACGGTGGTAGTCGGCGTCATCGAGCGGAGGATGCAGGAAGCTATATGGTGGATGAACTCATGCGTGACTGTTGGTGGAAAGGTAGATGGGGAGTAATTAATAAGGGCTGAGCGGTGGGACGAACCGGTTGAGATCGAAATCCTAGGGGATAAGCCATGGATTGGTGGCATGTCATTATCAGAGACGGTTTGTTATACGAACCGTCTGCGATAAGGCACATATCAGAGATAGTTTGTTATACGAACCGTCTATGATATTAATATCAGAGACGGTTTGGTATACGAACCGTCTGTGATAACGCTTTAATATGCATACCCTAATCTAGCTCTTCTAAACTATCATCTCATCTTCTTCACCAGATTTCTCAATAATGGCATCTAATGTTCTTTTGATCTTCTTCCTCTCATCTATCCATCATGAGTTGTTCAGCCGCAACCTTACATAAGCGGCCAACAATTTATGTCTGGAGCAGCTCCTCCGCTCACACCCCGCTGTCCTTCCTCGAGTCGCTTCCATCCATCAGCTGGACCTCATCATCTGACATCGACGGAGGTATCTCGTTGCTGCTCAGCAAAGGGAAACCGCCCTCAACCTCGTTCTTCTCTGCAATGTGCATAAAGTGGAAGAAGCTCTTACGGCCGATCAAGCAGAAGCGGCCGATTCTAAGGAAGCTTATCATGGCATCCTCTATGAGATTATGGACCGTGCTAATGATTTTCCCAGGCTAGAGGAGGAAGGGCAGAGGGCAAGGACAATCTTCACGGCATTCAAGAACTCAGTGGCTGCTCCTCCATCTACAAAACTCGAAGAAGAAGCATATGAAGCCCAGAAGACTAAGATCTAGGAATCTCTTTTTTGGGACTTTTGTTATAAATTTGCCTTGAATTTGCCTCTCGTCTCAGTAGCTTTCGTAGTTCATACAACAAAGGACAAAACATAAACGGTTGTAAACAGAAATCGTCTGTGATAGTTTCATAGATGGTTCTAATTAAAAACCATCTGTGATAATGCCATGCCACCTTAGCAGGAGGTCCTTTCTTCGCCTCTGTTCCCTCGCCATCATCTGATTGATTGTTACGTTTGTATCGGGATGCATTGCACACCGGACATACATGCATGTTTGCATACTCTTTACGGTAGAGGATACAGTCGTTCGGACATGCATGTATTCTTTCTACTTCCATTCCCAACGGACAAAGAACCTTCTTGGCTTTATACGTGGTTTTAGGCAACTCATTTCCCTCCGGAAGCATGTCCGCTAAAAGACCTAGCAGCGCCGTGAAACTCTTGTCGGACCAACCATTGCTTGCCTTTAATTTCAAGAGTTCAAGCACGGCCGACAACCTCGTGTACTTGCAGCACGTGTACAAAAGTTTCTCTGAGTCCTCCATCAAGCCTCGGAATTTAACATACTCTCTCTCATCATAGTTCTCTTCTACATCGCGAAGCATCTGATCCAGATTATCATCGTGCAACCTATCCGAATCCGAACCACAATCGACATCAGCCGGCGGCATGTCATTCACTTCACCGGCGATGTCATCCGCGCATATCACTCACTTCACCGGCGATGTCATCCGGCGGCATTTGATCATTCACTTCGCCATGACTGGTCCAACACGTATAACCCTTTTGAAACCCTCCGAATCAAGTGCGCTTCAATTTGCCTCGGTTCTTAAACATCTTTAAATTCTTGCGATCGATTGCATGGGCGGTACATATATTCCACCCTTTATTCAACATATCCTCCTCGGCACTCTTGTAAGCGGACACGCCATTAATGTACTCTTCACTCACACGGCTCGCGGCATACATCCACCGGTCCTACGTTACGTACATATATAAGAACTTAGTATTAAAAATTAAATTAACTAATTATTACTACATATATATCGGCCACATGTATTATAATGAAGCTTAATTTGCTAGCTCAATTCATATTATAAACACAACAGCTATTATATAACCAACAATTTTGCAAACCATCTTCAATTAATAACACTCACCAATTACTTACATCTAAATGGTAATGCATGCAAAGAAAAATAAAAGTTCATTACTAACCATATCTAGAGCAACCAGGAAAGTATAAATCTTCAAAGCTCAATATCTGCCTCCTCCCACCAAATTAAGTGGCCTGAAATCGCCAAGCTTGCCTCCTCAGCGAAAGAGTAAAGCACCAGCTAGATCTGGATCGAAATGAAATCAGATGCGGTCTGAGCAGCGTAATAAATGCCCACCGCCATTATCACAGACGGTTTTTTTATTAAAAACCATCTGTGATAACCAGCTTATCACAAATGGTTTTTAATTAAAAACCGTTTATGATAATCTGGGATCATCACCGACGGTTTTTAATACAGACCATCTGTGATACTAAATTATCACAGACGGTTCATAGTTAAGAACCGTCTGTGATATGCATTTTCCCCAACGCCGCCAATATAGACGGTGTCCAAATTAAAACCGTCTGTGTTAGTGTTGGTCACAGACGATTTTGTCAATCCATCTGTGATTGGCCGTCTACTATTAGGCTTTCTGTAGTAGTGATGCCACCTGTCACCCACAACTACAACTACTACCAATTTAAACTATTAAGTATATAATACCAACAGCTAGGCCACAAGTAAGCTCTCAACATAACCATGAACATATAAATTTCGGTAATACAGAAATCATTAATCAACATTAAAATGAACCAATGAATGATAATCTAAATCAACAAGAAATTTAACCAAAGGGAATTGACAAGTAGCATCAATATAAAACCATTAAGTGATAAGGAGAATCATTATTCATCTAAGGTATTCATGGATATTAAGGTTTAATTCTAGCAATGAATAAATGATCACTAAGTGAAAGAAAGACTATAAAGTGCAAGATTAACTTGTGCTATATCCCACCCATATATGTCATCATCAATAGGCACCTAAAAACAACAACAAAACAAGGGTGAGCCAACGACTTAGCAAGTACATAATAGAATATTAAACGAGGCAACAACATAACTAACCATTCATGTCCATTCGCCATTAGCTCAATTTATCCATTCTCATCAATTTCCCTTCTTATGTCTCAATATCTTATCTCTCTTTTTATGAAAGCAATGCACACGACTTAACTCAACTTTAGCTTATACCGGTATAGCAGACTATTATATCCATCGGTGTCCACTCAAGCTTGCCCTTATAATGCGAAGACCACAAGCCTGTCCTTTTTCATACGAGGATTACAAGCCTGTCCTTTACATACGGGTACTTCATCCCACTCTCATGGGTCACATCTTTCCCTTATGAATGCTCAACATGAAATGCAATGGTTATATCTTTATCTAGTTTAATTTCAGCATTACACAATTGGTATAATTATCTCTCTACCATATTCATCAACATCATCATTATCATTTTATCATAGGCATGTGAGCAATATAATATAGGCATAGTCTCATGTGAATAATCATGGCAAATATTCATTTAACAATACAACAAATTGAAACACTCGAATAATATTTTACCATGCACTTGCATTTTCTAGTTGTGATAGCCGAGTTGATTAGAAGATGACACCAACTTGATCCTGCTCTCCTGTAGTAAATACCGAATCTCAATATAAGCTACAGTAGTACAAAACCACAATTAAACAACAATGCTCATACACGCTTCCCAAATCCATAAATCTCTCCCTTTACCAGACAGTCACCCTTACTACTTAGGTACTAAAACCAACATAACTTTTGACTCCCAAGCCATATTCTATCAAATCATATCAGTTCTAGAATCTACACAAAATTTTTTTTAACTTCTTAGTTGGCCACATGCTCAGATTAAATAATCTAACACCCCGTTTTTAACCTAGAAGATATATTTATCATCTTTTGAACAACAGAATTAATATTTGCATAATTATTAATCTACTAATGAAACTATAGTAAACCATGATATTCTTAGAAACTACAGAAAGTTATATAGCACTTTCTAGATATGCTAAAAATTCAATTCTACCATCTAATCAAGCAAACTAATAATTTTCCACAACTGTGTCCAGTAGCAACTAGTTCTAGATAGCAGCATTCCAAAATTCATAACTTCTGTTCTACCAATCCAAAAGAAATGTCCTTGGACTCTCCAGAATCCTTAGACAATTACCTACATTTTTAATGTAGATCCAATACCCTAATTCATCCATTTAATATTTTTAATCTATAGATTACCATGCGTCGCCAAAAGATGATAATTTTCTAGATAGTAGGCTTACGAAAATCCTAACTCAAAATTTGTCCATCCCAATGACATGATTAAATAATCTATGGAAAACTAACAAAATTCCCTATAACTATCTAGTAGATGATATTTTCAAATTAGACCTAAATAGTACCTGAAACCATAATTGAAAACTATACCAGGCAAACCAATCTACTAGTCGAACCACTAAAGAAAACTTGCTACTCCTCTTTCTCTAAGCCCAACTATAATCTTTAACAAAATCTAGATCGTTACTCCGATGAAGATCGCCAAGATCACGACCTCTTTCTTATGTTTTCTTCTCTTCTCCCTCTTAATCTTTTCCCTGTCGGTTCTCCTCTCTTTTCTTCTTGATCCTCCGTGGCTTGGCGCACTGTTGTCTCACCCACACAACAGCAGCTAGAACGCAGGCGCTTAGCATTGACCGGTGATGCGTGCGCATGCAGGCATGCAGCTTGTGCTCACGCGTTGAATGGAAGATCGGTCGCGTGGCATGCGTGCGCTGGATGTCCACTCATGCGCGGGCGTGCACATCCGCAAGGCGACGCTGGCGATAGGGAGGACAGGCGCACGGCGAAAAGGAACGCAGTGATTAGCTGGCAAAATGGCGTTGGCGGGAGTCACGCGCGGGCGATGGTGGGCAGTTGGGCAACACGCGTACGGGCAGCGGGCAAAACGCACTCGGGCGATGGGCGGCCAACCGGAAAACAACTCGTCTCTTGAATTTTCAAATATCCCATTTTCACATATCCTATTTTCTCTAATTATGCATATGTCCTCGAGAGGGCTATTTTTGAAATATTACAGTATGATGTACCTTTCATCAGCAGTTGTCACCGTATATGTGAGTTGTGCACATTTTCTTCTTCCAAATACTTAGTACAGTTACAACTTTTGCAAGAGTTACTAACTTAGACCCTCCTGCTAATAGCCTAAGCACCTGTACTCTTCCTTTTCTCTCCACTGTGTCTATGTCCCGTCATCAATTGATTTGATGCGAAGGTCTTCATCTTATGTTGTCCTTTTTTCAATCTCATCCTACAAGTTGGATTCCAATTACATAATGTACAGAATCTATAGGGTACATGCAAAAGTGAAATATGTTAGACATGACGAGAAATCTAAACTTATTATCTTCTCTTTGCAAGCCACACTAACAGCCTCACCATTTCTCTTCTTATGTGTAGCAAGGTATGTTTTAGCTCAGCAAGATTCACGTCCGAGTTCCCCTTCCTAATAACATGATAAAAACCATTAAAGAAATAGAATTGATTCATTCTTCAGACAGATTACACATTTTAGATGTTGCACACCAGTATATTGTTAAGTACAGCATAGGTTCTTGATCCACAGGTATGAAGCGCATTTGCTTTGGTGAGTTCAAGCAATCATAGTCTGTGGAACTAATGGAACAAACTGTGTGCAATCTGTTTACTAAAGCACTTTTCATGGCATCATAGCAACCAGCTGAACACACAAGGGTAGCCCATAAAACACACAAGAATTCTACAAGCTGATTCGCCACCTACTAAACCAAATAGAAACGGCAAGATTTTAGAACAGATATATACTTCTCACATAGTCGCATGCCAAATTTTGTTGGGCAACAAACAACAACTATAAAATCATTATGACTGGATAAACATTTAAAAATTTTGTAGGGCAACAGACCTGGAAAACTCAAAATCAAATCAAATTTGGGATGATGGAGGGGCGGCGATTTTTTTAAATAATCAATTTTTAATTCTGAATTATAGTATTATACATGTTTTTATTTTTTTCAGTTTTGACCATATGTCGTTGCATGGTTGGGCGACTTAGGCTAGTCATCTAACCGTTAGGCGACACATGGCCAAATCGCCCAACTGTTGGGTGCTTGGATCATAGTCGCCTAACGGTTCGGTGACTAGGGGTATATACCCGAAGCTGTGTGGTCAGCCGAGCGCGCACCTCATTCGCTTGAGAGAAAGAAAGGAAGGGGGAGAAGGGGAGAAGAGAAAGAGAGGGGAGAAGAAGAGGAGGAAAGAAAAGGAGAAGTGGTAGAGGAGGGAGGAGAAGAGGAGAGGAGAAGAAGAGAGGAGGGAAGAGGGGAGGAGGAGGGGAGAGGGAGGGGAAGATTGAAGAAAGGAGGAAAGGGAGGGGAAGAGAGGAGGAGAGATCTACGCATCAATGATAGTGAGTTTTTTTGTATTTTTTTGTATATTTATTTTTCAAATATGGTTGGATAGCAACTGAAATAATTAAATTTTTAGTTTAGAAAGTAATGTCAATTTAGTTGTTAACAATTGTATTATCATTTATATCGCTCTGTTGTGCATTTGAAGGCTCAGTTAATTTTGTTACTCACTTATAAATTATAGAAACCCCGTAATAAGTTTTTTAATTTTTAGAATAATTAATAGCCATCGAATGATTTAAAACTATTCATGACAATTAGAATAGCACGTGCGATTTAAAATATGCGTGATGATTTAAGATTACGCATAGCAATTATAATTGTACGCGATGATATAAATAGCATTTGAGTCGTAAAAATTCACAAATGATGAAAATAAAATTTAGACATCCCACAAGGATGCCTTAGTGTAATTAATTTAATTATTATTTAAGATTTACTTTCTATTATATTTGTAAGTAAACCATCATGCGTGAACTAATTACGAAAAAATGAATAGGTACAAAGAGGGAAGAATTAAGTCTGGTCACCCTAAGACCTAAAATATTTAGATAGGTAGACAAATGGATATGCACCAACCAAAAATTAAATAGGCATAATAGCATACATGAAATCAGCTAGGAATGATTTGAAGAATTCTTGGAACTGCGCTATTAATAATTAAACAAGTATTGTGTCGTAATTGCTAACCTCAAATTGATTTACAGATATGGCTCGCGACATTTGTGATTCAGACTGGCCTTTTGACCTGCTAGACTTGAGCATTGATGCGAAGCACTACGTGAGCCATCGTGTCTCACATGCTAAGGGTGGGGACGAGGAGACACAGTTAAGGGTGGTCCATACACGGACACCCAGACGGGCTTAGAGACCATGCCCACACTGGAGAGACAGGTTTGTGTACAACCTATGTCATGTCTTTTTATGATATTTGCGCTATGTACATACTTCTCTATGCTTTCTAGGCTGAGTGATACTGGCCTTCTACCACTCACGCGGATGGTGGAGGCCACTGACGAGGATGGCGCTCCAATCGAGGAGGTCGGGGTGGTCTAGATCGGCACGGAGAAGTCATGACGGTTCCCGTTCGACCAATCGTTGCTGATAACTCTGCTGGACCGGTGGTGGCCCAAGACACACACCTTCCACCTCCCATTCAGGGAGATGACCCACTCTATAGGAAATCACAATGCTGCTCGGCCTGCCTATCGCGGGAGAGGCTGTCTGCCTAGTGGATGCGCCTGCCAACTGGCACGATGACCGACTGGGCAGGTTTGACAAGGTTCTTCCAATTGAGGCCACGATAGCGCTATGTCTTGGCAGCCACAGCGAAGCATGACACCCCATGCATTGGCTTTCATAGTTACGGGTATATATGCTATCTTTTTTTCCTGTTTAGTGATACACCATCTTTGACATATGACGAGATTATTATTTTTTGTTTATGCGTAGGTCGAGTAGATGGACCTAAACACTAATGAGTACCAAGTGTTGCGGAACCTTGATGCGTACTTGCTGTGACTATTCGGTTGGATACTATTTACCAGCAGCCATAGTGACTCCGTTGATGCATGCCTCGTGCGGTATGCGAGGGCCATCGTCGATGAGGATGAGGTGCACTATAGCTAAGGACCAGCCGTACTTGCCACGATGTACCACGGCATGTGCAATGGTTGCTACAGGAAGAGGATGACCCCTGTCGTCACAGGCTACCCCCTTCAGCTACAGTTGTGGTTACTCAAGTGCTTCCCCCTCGGATGGCTGATGCTGCTTGACAGTGGTTGTACCGTGCTAACATGTACCACAGGGGAGCCATGGACTAGCCTACCGCACGAGGCATGCATCAACGGATAGCACAGATGAATGAAACAAATGGCCAGCAGATCACACACATATATAGAATGAAAATCGTTACACAGATCTGACAAATGAATTAAATTGAATGAATTGTTTGATTAAGCACAATTGAGTGATTTGTATAATTGAATCCAATGTTTCAACATCTAATTATCACCATTACCGGGGTGGAACTCTCTAGTCTTGTTTATGACCTCTGATAGCAAGAATTGGGGAGGTGTCCATGAATTTCAATGAGTTTGTCAAGATCATTTGCACTTTCATCGAAGTCCACCCGCTGTCATTAAGAGCTGTTGTAGGGGTGGCCCCCACCTAAACCCAGCAGGCCTGTTAGAAGACTATAAAGACCAGAGTAGAACATGTGTAATGACATAAGTGCCCCTGATGGGGATGCTCGGATGTAGGGGTATAATTGTAAAAGCACTCCTCATGTATATATATATATGAAACATAGGCCGTGGGGAGACCCTAGGACATTACACTCCACACTCTCCACTACCATCTCTCTCTCTGTTTGGTCTGTAACCACAACAGTTGGCGCCGTCCGTGGGGACGACAGGAGTAAGTTTGAAGTTCGAAGAAGGATGGCACCGAAGAAAGCTTCGTCGGCGGCGAAGGGAAAGAAGACGGCGGGGCGGCGCGGCGTCGATGCGAGGCCTCGGCATCGGCGGTCGCGGTGTGCGGCGGTCGGGGCGTCGGCGCTCGCGCGCGCGCGACCAACCCGCCGCCGGCGCTGCGGCGGCCGACTCCGCCGCCGGCGCTGCGGCGGCAAACCCGCCGCCGGCACGGCGGCGGCCGACCCGCCATCGGCGCTGCGACGTCGACCCGCCGCCGGCGCTGCGGCGACCGACCCCCGCGCCGCTGCGAGGCGGTTCGAGCGTGAGGTGATCGTACCTGCACCGACCCGTCCGTTGGGCGCATCGACGGCCCTGCCAGCGCAGGCGGCAGATAGCACCCTGCTGACGGCCCTCAGAGCGTTCCAGCAGGAGCTAGGGGACCTTCGTGGGGCTGTCCGAGATATACAAGAGGCTCGGAGCCAGCAGGCCGCGCCGGCGGTCGCGCCGGAGCCCATGCCGGAAGAGGTGGATAGCCGCGATGCCCCCACGCCCAGCCGCGCCCCACCGCGACGCGCTAACCCGGAGTCCCCGCCTTTGGCGGGGCTGCAGCAGGCGGTGTGGCCCGAGGACTTCAAGGGGGTTGGCGGCCCTCCAAAGCGAGCCTCGGTAAGCAGTCCGGGAGGATCCACAGGGGGCAGCGACACCGGAAGCGGGAAGGTTCTTCGAGGAGCGACGCAAGCCCGGCGTCACGGCGCAGATCACAAAGGCCCGCCACACCTCGGCATCGGAGCGTCCTTGAGCGCGCGTGAACCCGCCGGGGCGGCGCTCCGGGCGGAGCAAGATCTGCTAGATTTCGGCAAATGGTGCGAGGTGCGCGGATATGGTGGTCACTACGGGCGTGCACGCGATCGTGGAGTTGCGGCGGCGAGTTTGGCCTCGCCCCTCGGCTCGGCAGAAGTCGCGGCGACACTTGGCGGGCAGCCCCTCGCGAGCCTCGGACCGGGAGGATGCGCAGTGCCGTGCCGTCTGCGTCATCACCGGGGGCTCCCTATCATGGGCCCCCTTGGAGCAGCCGCAATCGTGGCTGCCACCACGCAACATCACCTTCATCGTGCACGATGCTAAGGGCGTGAACTTCCCTCACCAAGATCCTTTGGTCATCCAGGCTCACATTGCAGGTTGCGACGTCAGGCGCATCCTGGTCGACGGGGGAAGCTCCGCGAACATTCTGTTTGCGGGAGCCCTCGATCGTATGGGAACCCACCGGAGTCGTTTAGAGCAGGCAGGAGCTCCGCTTCAAGGCTTCGGAGGTCAACCACTACAAGCCATGGGGCAGGTGTCCCTCCCGGTCACGCTCCGCCAGGAGAGTAACATCCGGACCCACCATGTCATCTTCGACGTTATGGATATCCCGCACCCCTACAACGTCATATTGGGACGCCCCGCCATCATCTCATTCGAGGCAGTCCCACCGTCTTCGGCGACCAGGACCTTGCCAGACACATCGATGTCGGCAATCGGGGTCTACACCGCTCGGTGCACGCCCTACCGGACGCACTTGACAACGTGCCTTCTGCTCCAGGATGGACGCCTAAGCCTCGGCCCGAGGGCGGGGTCAAAAGGGTGCCGCTCCAGGCGGAGGGGCAGTTTGTGTCTATTGGTGAAGGGCTCCCTCCGGAGGTCGAGCAAGATCTGGTCCAAGTGCTTCGACGCAACACCGACATCTTCGCATGGTCGCCAGAGGATATCAAGGGCGTAGACCGCGCGATGTCGAGCACCGCTGGCGGTCGCCCGACACCAAACCGGTCAAGCAAAGCCGCGCATGTCCATGGATCGGCAGCAGGCGGCCAAGGTGGAGGTGGCCAAGCTTCTTCGGGCCGGTGTCATCCGCGAGGTCCATCATCCGGAGTGGCTCGCCAACCCAGTATTGGTCAAGAAGGCTAGTGGGGCCTGGCGCATGTGCATCGACTTTACGGCACTCAACAAGGTGTGTCCGAAGGATAATTACCCCTTGCCGCGCATCGATCAACTGGTCGACGCTACCGCAGGATGCGAGCTGATGAGTTTCTTGGATGCCTACTCCGGCTATCATCAGGTGTACATGGCCGAAGACGACGAGAGCAAGACTAGCTTCATCACACCAATCGACACCTTCTGCTTCATTAGGATGCCGTTTGGATTGAAGAACGCAGGCGCCACCTTTACCCGCCTCGTCGCCATCGCACTGGCCGCCCAGCTTGGGAGGAATGTCGAAGCTTACGTCGACGATGTGGTAGTCAAGACCCGGCAACTCGCTTTGCATGGCCGGGACCTCCAGGAGACCTTCGACAACCTCAGGAAGGCCGGTATCAAGCTTAACCCCGACAAGTGCGTCTTTGGCGTGCAGCGGGCAAGCTCCTGGGCTTCCTCGTATCCGGGCGAGGCATCGAGGTGAACCCTGATAAGGTCGGCGCTATCCTAGGTATGGAGCCACCCAAGGCGATGAGGAGGTCCGGAGGTGGCGGGCGCATGGCAGCCCTCGGCGCTTCCTATCCGAGCGGCGGGCGAGTGCGCCATTTTTAAGACTCTCGGCGGTGTGGCAGTTTCGGTGGGACGGCTGCGCGAGGCCTTCAACGAGCTCAAGAAGCACTTAGCGAGCCTCCCCACTCTGGTCGCTCCAGCACCAGAGGCTCCCCTCCTGCTCTATCTGGCCGCGTCAGCCACAGCGGTCAGTGCCGTCCTCGTCCTGGAGGAAGGCGCCATGCAGCGGCCCGTGTACTTCGTATCCGAAGCCCTCCAAGGCACCAAGACGAGGTATACGGAGCTGGAAAAGCTGGCTTACGCATTGGTCATGGCCTCCAGGAAGCTCCGACATTACTTCTTAGCCCATCCGATCACAGTGCCTTCCTCATTCCCACTGGCGGAGATGCTGCACAACAAGGAATCCACAGGGCGCATCGGCAAATGGGCTGCCGAGCTCGTCCCGTTCTGCCTGACATACGCTTCAAAGAAGGCAATCAAATCTCAAGTCCTCGCCGACTTCCTCGCCGAATGGACTCCGCCGGCTCAGCCCGCCCAGCAACACAACGACCCGGTCTGGACACTCACCATTGACGGAGCCTACGGTGTCGCAGGCGCCGGCGTAGGCGCGGTGATTGTCACGCCCGAGGGGCAGCGCCTGCTATACTCGGCGCGCCTTGCCTTCCCGGCCACCAATAACACAGCTGAATATGAGGCGCTGCTCTTCGGCCTAGCAAAGCTCAAAGCAGTCGGCGCGCGGCGGGTGCTCGTCCGTACGGACTCGCGTCTGGTGGCAGGCCACGTCGACAAGTCCTATCAAGCAAAGACCCTGAGCTGGCCAAGTATCTCACCGTAGTTAGAGCAAGGGAGAGGCACTTCTTGGGCATCACGGTCAAGGCCATCCCTCGCGCGGAAAATGAACAAGCCGACGCCCTCGCAAAGGCAGCCAGTCAGCAACTGCCACCGCCTGATGGGGCGTTTTATGAAATATTATCGCAGGCGGCCATTGCGCAGGATAACCGGGACGCGGCCCTCGTTCACCACACCGTCCAACAGGGCGACTGGCGAGAGCCCATCTTTAATTTCCTGCAGGGCATCGTAGAGCCAGAGGACCCCGTCGAACTCCGGCGTCTCGGCCGCGCGCCGAGATCATTCAGTGTTTGAAGGGACACTCTATAAGAAGGGAGTCTTGCACCAGTCCTACGCTGTCACATCCCAAAATTTGGCTTTTTGAAAAATTTAAATTCAAATTAATTATTTTAAGGTAATTGGATTTTACTTGGCTTTTATTTACCTTTCTGTTTTTTTCTGGAATTTAAAAACTATTTTTAGAATTTAAAAAGTAATTCAAAATATGAAAATTTAATATCAACAGAGTTGGAAATAATTTTATTAAATCCAAAATATCTCCAGAGCTTCGTGAATTTTTGGAATTTTTGGAGGTATTTTCATTTTTAGGCCTAAATAAATTTCTAGCATTTTTGCAATTAAAAATCATTAAAAATCTCTCCTTTTCCTCCGGTAGGCGCGTGGGCGGCCCAGATCCGCCCGTCGCGCTCGGCGATCCGACCCGCTTTCCCCTTCTCCCTCGCCCAGCGGTCCGGCTGTCGACCACCAGCGTTCGCATCCCGCCATCCCCTCCTCTTTGGGCGGCGCGTGTACGGCCGCCTCATCTCGGCCGTCCCGCCGCGCGCTCGAACGCCCGATCCGCCTCTGGGTCGCGTGGCAGCCATCCGCGCCGCCCGCCCGCTTCCTCCTCTCTCTCACTGCACGCGGGGCCCACCTGTCGGATCCGTCGTCCCCGCGGAGCCGGCGCCTTCCTTTTCCTTCCCCCTCTTTCCTTTTTCGCCGGCCGACCGAGACCGCGCCGGATCCCGCCTTGCCTTACCCGGCCCCCTCGGTTTTGGAAGTCCCGGGCCGCGCGGCAAGATCCCGATCTCGGGCTCCCCTTCCATCAGCGCCCCTCTTTCCCATTTCCCCCTTTCCTTCCTTTTTCCGGCCGACACACCGGCGAGCAATTGCGCGCCCGTGTCCCCTCCTCCGCCCCTATAAATAGCTCCCTCGGCTCCGCCTCCTCCCGCACCACCTCCCAGAGCACTCCACCTCTCTCCCTAAGCCCGGCGCCCGTCGCCGCACCATGGTTCCCGTCGCGCCCACGGTAGGTACTCCGCGAGCCTTCGCCGCGCCTCGGTCGTCTCGGATCCCGCCGTCGCCACCTCGAGCTTCCTCGCGCCGGGCGAACCTCCCGACACCTCGGCCGCCTCTCCCGCCGCCGGGCGCCCGCGCCAGAGGACCAGAGCCAGCTCGCCCCTCCTCGTCGCGGCCTTCTCGCTCGTCGCGCGCCGTTGACCCCTCCAGCGGACCCCCTCCGCACGGGATTACATATCACGCACCGCGGAACCTCTCAGGCCTACCCTGCCGCCAGCGACCTTGCCTCGTCCACGGTGCCGGACCACCAAGGTACCCCTCAAGAGGTTTACCTACCCTTATTGGGTAGGCAAAGCCTCCCGCTCACTTGGCTATCACCGCTCGCTCTCCTCTCCCAGGCTCCTCGGCGCGCGTTGAGCCTCGGTTCATACGCGGAGGTTGAGTTTTCGTTTATTTTCGGTGACAAGTGGGTCCCACCGTCGTGCGAGCGCGATCTGCCAGCCCTTTGTCGCTGGGCCCCACCGATGCGTCGACCTCTGTCAAGTGGGTCGGATGTCGGTGGGTCCCACTGTCGATGACCAAAAAAATGAGGTCAGCGGCGGAGGGTCCACATGTCGATGACGATGAGAATCTTTGTTCCGTGGGCCCCACACATGATATTCGAGAATAAAAATAAAAGAATAAAATCTAATATTCGATGGGCCCCACATGAAAATTTGGGAATTTCTAGATTTATTCAAATCTGAGATTTTCAAATGAGCATAACTTTCTCATTTAACTCCAAATCCAGCCATTCAAATTTCTAAATTCATCTAAAATCATAATCTATCCAACTATGGCCTCTATTGAATTTTTGGATTTTATTTGAATTTTCGTTTGTATTTATTTGCTTTGTTGCCTCGTCTTTTCGCGTAGATTCCAACGTTGTCAGAACCCTCTTCACAGACAGAAGAAGACCCGAAACCCTGCAAGAAGGCAAGTCTCCTTTGATCATTTTGAGCCTATGCTTTTGAAATGTTTTTAAAATATTTTAAATTATGTGCATTGCTATTTACATAAAGTCGCTAGTTCAAGTCTTTAGGAATTAGTTATTCCAACTTTGTTATGCCCTCATTTGACATTGATTGCCATGTACCTTGTCACCTAGAACTTCCTTTGTCTCAATAATGAGATTACTATTAATCTTTGTGAATATTAGAATGGTAGAATAATGCTTAGTCATGCTATCTAATAACATTGGAAAATCTTGAAAATGGGAAATTATGATTATTAGTAAATCCTTGTGTTTGAAAGTGAAGTGGCAATTGGAGTTGTCACTGAGATTTTGAAATAAAAATAAAAAAATGAAAGATGGTTTAGATTAGGGTGGATGGTTGTTTGGGTTGGTGCGATCGGCCGAGAACTTGTTAAGTGTATGTTCCACCTAGTCAGTGGGGCCAGCGCTTGTGTTTGTCCAAGCCCAGCATTAGTACAACCACAAGTCTATATGGGTGCGACCTAGGTGACTAACTACGATAGTCTAGTTTAGGTGCCACCGATGGAAAGTGGGTGCCGAGGATGGGCTGGTTATTCACGGTGAGGGCGAGTTTCTTGTACTCATATGGCGCAAGAGGACTTGATTGGGCGGATTTAACCATTCTGGTGAAACCTCAGTGGGTGGTGTCTAGCTAGATTAGAGTAAGGTAAAGGCTTTGTGGTATTTTATCCGGGTCTCATGCCAAAGGCGTGTTGACTTTTAGGATAATTTATCTCTTGTGGGTAAAGTTGTACAACCTCTGCAGTGTAAAACTATTCGAATAGCCGTGCCCACGGTCAAGAGGCGAACAAGGAATGCATTCACATGGTAGATTTCGGCTTTGTTTTAAAATCAAAAGTTTTGTATTCCGGGGTGGAGGAACTCTCGGAAGGAATCTGGCGGATGGAGCGGAGAGGGTGGATGGAACCGAAAATTTAAAATTTGACCAGTGGTAATTGGTTAGCTAGTGTTGGTAGTTGGAACCTTCACAAGAAAGTTAATTCTGTTAAAACCTTTACTTCAGTAAAGTGGTGCCTTCGAAAATAATTAGTAGTAATGAAGTTTTAAATATTGCTTTGTGCAAAAGAACCATATGGCCTTCCTTTGTTAAGCCTTGCATCTATGCATTTTTCCCAAGACTTGCGGAGTACTTTATGTACTCACATGCTACACTTAAAAATAAAATCTCAGAGGAAGTTGAAGCTCAAGAAGGTGACTACGACTACTGCTTCGCTTGTGGCTGCGATGGATTCTTCCCGGAGGACTAGGTCGCGCTTCCCCAGTCAACTGCCTGTGGCATCTTGATGGGTCTACTTTAATTTCGCTTTGCTTCCGCTGTGTTTGATTGTGTGAGGTCTTGAAACCTCCAATGTAATAAGGTGACCCGGTGGTCAGTACTCTTATCTATTGTAATATATCGTTGATGGTGATGTTTCCCATTCTGTTTGACTGTGTGCACTAGCTTTGATGCAGGACTAGTGCTTGTAATACCTGAGAGAGGTCGGGTTTGTGTCAGGGGCCCGGCAGAGATAGTATCGAGCCAATTTGGTATGGGAGCGTGACCTAGATTAGGAATGGCAGACCATAAGGACTTATATTTATAAAAGAGTATATTAAAAATGTATAAGCTTCTTTGCTTCTACTCTCTTCCTACTTAGAATCTCGTTCTTGTCTCCAACTCCATTTGTTAAAACTTTTACTAATCTTTTCTTTCACTCAACTTTGTAGATGGTGGTTCATCCTCAGCTTGCCCGTGGGACTACTACTCACATGGAGAGGATCTTTGGAGCATTCGCTAGCCTTCTCCGGCGGTGATCACGATGTTTGGAGTACCGTCGGCCGCCCATCTTGAAGTCGGAAGACGCGGATCTGGATCGAGACTCTTGGGCGATGGAGGTATTCTGTATGCACGGAAGAGGAATTCAAATCCATACCTACCCCATCAAGCACCCTCGGTCCATTGTTTCGCTGTTGTCGGGGCGCGACCGCGCCTCGCCATTGGCGAGTTGTGCCACACTGCACAAGGATCTTGTACATCAGTCCCCTTTTGCTTCTTCATCAACGAGGTAGGGCGGTATCAGATCCCTTTGATATTCGGTGGCGATCCTCGTTGTCACATCAGTGCAGCTCACCCGAGCGATGGCGATCACTTATGCTAGAGCTCGGGAGAGATTGGACAACCGGATGCTTCTCACTTCCAGCTACCAGCATTCCGACATGCCGCGCGCGCAGCTTCTCGAGCGAGCGGTGAGTTTGGTGGGGCGTCTCGGGGCGCGGCCGACTCTGCGCCGTCTTCACCGTAGTTGACTACGCCGTCTTCTCGGTACGGTGTCATCCCCAACAACCGGCACGGCTCGACTTTCAGGACTCCACCTCGGACTTACGGCACGCAAGAAGGTGCGGCCCGATCCGCCACTGTCATCACTCTCAAGCGCAAGCTGCTCCTTCGTTCTCGGTCGTGCCTCGATCGTAACGCGTGCCTCGGCGAGTGTGGCTGTTCCGTCACCACGTGAGAGCGCCGGGAAGACCGGAGGAGGATCGAAGAGGACCGGAAGAAGACCACGAGGAGCGCGTCTTTGGAGAGGATTAGTAGTCTTTTGAGTCCGTAGTACCCAAATAAAATGTTCGCGTCCTAGAACGCTTATTGTTATGTTTTGGTGTGCTAGATGGGTGTGCCAGAGCCTATGTGCACTTGTGGTACAGCCATCCTTGGAGTTATCTTGTTTTTAATAAAGTTTTCCCTAAGTGGTTGCTAGTTCTTTCTTGTGTGTTGGCTTGGGATGTGGTTTAGTTCCCTAATCTCTTACCTTTGCTATTTCCTCTTACCTTCGCTAACCTAAACCGCTTGGATGGTGAACACAAGGAGCAACCGGGTGCAGTAGTGGCGCCAACAACCAGTAGGAGGACAACATTCCACCACCTCCTGCTCAGGCCCCCAACTTGGAGCAAATGATGGCCATGCAACTTGACTTCTTCAAGCCTTAGCACAAAACCAAGTGCGGCCCGACAGCATGCACCCAACCGAGCACCCGTCTAAGTTGGGAGAATTCATGAGACACGACCTCCCACTTTTGTTGGATCGATGGATCCCTTGGAGGCGATGATTGGATCAAGGATGTGGAAAGAAAATTGGTCTAGCTCGATTGCAATGATAATGAAAAGGTCTTGTATCTTGCTCACCGACTCAAGGAATGGCTGCCAGTGGTGGGAAAACTACTGCGCCGCCCATCAAAATGCACAAGCCATCACTTGGGAGGAGTTTGTCGAAGCTTTCCATACTGCCCATATTCCTCGGGAATAATGGAAATGAAGAAGAGAAATTCTACCAACTACAGCAGAAACCTCGGTGTTTAGAATACGAACAAGTTCACCCAGCTGTCGGTATGCATCGAAGAGTCACCTCGGGCGACCAAGATTTGGAGGTTCACGCGGGACTTGACCCCAATCTCAAGGTGCAGCTGGTATCAATGACTTCCCAACCTTCCAGCACCTAGTGAACAAGGCCTTTGTCCAAGAAGATGCTCGGCGCCATTGCAAAAATCGGAAGAGGAAGTTTCAAGCCCGGCAAGGCAAGCAGCTCTCGATTCCTTCGCGCACCTCACTTTCACAAACTCTCGAGTCAAGCGTGCCAGGACTCCTTTTTGAGGACCCGCCCAAATCCACAAACTCCCGAGCAAGCAATGGTGGACAACCCAGAGAACAAGACTTGGCGGCGGCGAGTGCGGTGCTTTAGCGCAGAACATGGGACACTATGCGACCAAGCGTCCCCGAAACGCCCGACAATGACCCGATTCGTTTCAATGCGGGGACTCGCGACAAGAGCCCCAAATGCGAGGACAAGGCCGTGGAACACCTCGGACCCCAAGGGCTCCACAAGTAAATGCAGAGGACATCTCAACCATGTGACCGCGAGAGCGGCCGGGATGCACCAGCGTAGTTACGGTAAGTTTCTTGTCAACTCGGTAATTGCATCGGCATTATTTGATTACGGAGCTTCGCATTCTTTTGTGTCAAAAGATGTGGTTGAAAGGTATAATTGGGATGTGAGTAAACTACAGAACCCCATGCTAGTCAGGTCCACGGAAAGGAAATGAGGACTAACACGGTTTGCCTTGGCATAGCTGTGGATATAAATGGAGTTAAGTTCTTAGCAAATCTTATTATAATAGACTCCAAGGGTTTAGATGTAATACTTGGAATGGATTGGTTAGCCAAGTATAAAGGCGGATAGATTGTCTTTGATCAGTATTACAATCACTAACTCGATGGGATTCAAGTAAGGTATAAGTCAAACTCCCCTACCCGGGGTAGGTGTAGTTTGAGCAGTGTGAAGGAGTGACTCTGGAAAAGTACCTATAGTGAGTGAGTACCGGATGTATTCCTGAAGATTTGCAGGAATGCCGCGAGACGGGAAGTAGAGTTTGTCATCAACCTAGTACAGGAGCAGCTCAATTTCCAAGAGACCTTATCGGATGTACGCAAATGATTTGGCGGAAGTTAAGAAACAAATTGAAGAGCTGCGGGATAAAGGATTTGTAAGGCCAAGCTCGTCACCTTGGGAGCACGATCTTGTTAGTGAAGAAGAAGGGCGGAAGTCTTCGCATGTGTGTGGACTATCGATCCTTGAATGATGTGACGATTAAGAACAAGTACCCTTTACCCGAATGGATGATCTGTTTGATCGGTTGAAAGGATCATGTGTATTTTCTAAGATTGATCTTCGATCATGGTGTCACCAATTGAAGTTAAGACCGAGAGGACATACCCAAGACCGCATTTGCTACGGGTTATGGATTGTATGAGTATCTGATGATGTCTTTCGGTCTAACCAATGCTCCGAGCATACTTCATGAATCGATGAATAAGGTGTTCATGGAATATTTGGATAAGTTTGTGGTTGTATTCATCGACGATATTTTGATATATTCCAAGAATGAGGAAGAACATGCAGAACATTTGAGGATAGTTTTGGAAAAGCTCAGAAAATCAGTTGTATGCCAAGTTTAGTAAGTGTGAGTTTTGGTTAAAGAAAGTAGCTTTCTTGGGCCATGTGATTTCGGCGGAGGAGTATCAGTAGACCGGAGAAAGTTAATGATGTGCTCAATTGGACACAACCAAAGTCGATATCAGAGATCGAAGTTTTCTTGGATTGGTGGTTACTATCGTCGATTTATTGAAGGTTTCTCCAAGCTGCATAGACCTCTCACCCGATTCTTGAAGAAGGAAAAGGAGTTTGAATGGAGTAAACCATGCGAGGATAGTTTCAAGAGCTGAAGAAGAGGTTAACTTCTGCACCGGTGTTGGCGCTTAGGACATTAGGAAGGATTTGAAGTCTTCGTGATGCGTCAAGGCGGGGACTAGGCGTGTCTTGATGCAAGAAAGAAAGGTAGTAGCATATGCCTCAAGGCATTGCGACCCCATGAAGAAATTACCCAACGCATGATTTAGAGCTCATTGCCGTAGTGCATGCACGAAAATATGGAGGCATTACTTGATTGGTAACCGTTGTGAAATTTACGGATCACAAGAGTTTGAAATATATATTCACTCAACCGATCTCAACATGAGGCAAAGGAGATGGCTTGAGTTAATAAAGGATTATGATATTGGAATACATTATCACCCGGGAAAGGCTAATGTGGTAGCGGATGCCTTGAGCGAGAAAGGTTATTGTGCCAGGTGTGGATTAAGGGCGGTATGCACCCCTTCAAGAAGAGTTCAACGGCTCAACCTAGAAGTAGTGGAGGAAGGATTTCTAGCCACTTTGGAGGTTCAACCAACCTTAGAAGATCAAATCGGAGCGACTCAAAGGAGGACAAGTATGTCCGGAGATCAAGGATAATATGAAGAAAGGAAAGCCTCGGGATTTTGGAGGATGAAGAAGGTACCCTTTGGTTTGGGAAAAGAATTATTGTACTGAAAGAAAGAGGTAAAGGAGTTAATATTGAAGGAAGCCCATGAATCGGATATTCAATTCATCACAGGAGTACCAAGATGTACCAAGATCTCAAGGAGAGGTATTGGTGGTCAAGTATGAAACGAGAAATTGCAGAATCGTGGCCTTGTGCGATGTATGCCAGCAGTTAAAATGAACACGAGAGACTGCTGGACTCCTGCGACCATTGCGAGATCCACGAGTGGAAATGGGAAGAAATTGGTATGGATTTTATAAGCTGGATTACCAAGAACCAAAACACGTACGATTCAATTTGGGTTATAGTGGATCGTTTGACAAAAGTCGCTCATTTCATTCTGATAAAGACCACATACTCAGGGATAGACTTGCGAGTTGTACATGTCAAGAATTGTGTGCTTGCATGGGATCCCAAAGAAGATAGTGTCCGATCGAGAACCAGTTCACTTGAGATTTTGGCAAAGCTACATGAACTTTTGGGCACAAATTTAAACTTGATCTGACCTATCATCCACAGACGGATGGTCAAGCAGAAAGAGTAAATCAAATCACGGAAGACATGTTGAGAGCTTGTGTCTTGGCAAACAAAAGTAATTGGGATCGAGTTTACCTATGCGAGTTCTCCTACAACAATAGTTATCAATCCGGTTTGCAAATGTCTCCCTTGAAGCCCTATCTGGCGAAAGTGCGAGGACTCCATTGTATTGGAAGGAAGCAGGAGAAGGACAAGTGTTTGGACGGATGTCTTTGAAGCAAGCGAGAAGAACAAGTTCGTCTAATCCAGGACAGATTAAAAACAGCACAAACCAGACAGAAAAGTTATGCAGACAATCGACGTAGAAGCTTAGTGTCACATCCCAAAAATTTGGCTTTTTGAAAAATTTAATTCAAATAAATTATTTTAAGGTAATTGGATTTTACTTGGCTTTTATTTGCCTTTCTGGATTTTCTGGAATTTAAAAACTATTTTTAGAGCTTAAAAAGTAATTCAAAATATGAAAATTAAATATCAACAGTAGTTGGAAATAATTTTATTTAGCCCAAAATATGTCCAGGAGCTTCTGTGAATTTTTCTGGAATTTTTGGAGGTATTTTCATATTTTTCTGAGGCCTAAATAATTTTCTAGCCTTTTCTGAAAATCTAAATCAAATTCTGAAAATAAATCCCTCCTTTTTCCTCGGTGGCGCGTGGGCGGCCCAGATCCGCCGTCGCGCTCGGCGATCCGCCGCGCTTCCCTCTCCCTCGCTGTCGGCGAGCGGCCCGTCGGCCGCGGCCGCCTTCCCTCCTCGCGCCGGCGCGTGGGCGGCTCGGATGGCGAGTCCCGCAGGGCCATCCAGCCGCCGATCTTTTCCACGAGCGCGTGGCAGCCATCCGCACCGCCCGCGCTCCCTCTCTCTCTCGCTGCGCGGGCCGCTGCCGGATCCGTCGTCCCCGCGAGCCGGCGCCTTCCTTTTCCTTCCCCCTCTTTCCTTTTCGCGGTGGCCAGAGACGCGCGGATCCCTTGCCTTCCCGGCCCCTCGGTTTGGAAGTCCCGGGCCGCCGCGGCCGATCCCGATCTCGGGCTCCCCTTCCATGGCGCCCCCTCTTTCCGTTTTCCCCCTTTCCTTCCTTTTCGGGACACCTGCCGGCGAGGTTGCGCGCCGTGTCCCCTCCTCACCCCTATAAATAGCTCCCTCGGCCTCCCCTCTCCCGCACCACCTCCAGCGCCCTCCACTTCTCCCTTTGAGCCGGCCCCGTCGCCTGAAGCTCCCGTGCGCGTCCGTGGGTGCTCCGGTGATGTCGCCGTCGCCTCGGTCTTCCCGGCTTCGCGCCGCTACCTCGAGCACCCAGTGGCGTGCGATCCTCCCAAACGCCTCGGCCGCCCCTCCCGCCGCGGGGCGCGTCGCCGGAGGACCAGAGCTAGCTCGCCTCCCCTCGTCGCGGCCTTCTCGCTCGTCGCGCACCTCGTCGACCCCTCCGCCAGAACCCCCTCGCTCAGGATTGCATTTCACGCGTCACCGAACCCCTCAGGCCCTCCCTCGCGGCAAGCGACCACTCGGCCACCTTCCCGGCCTCCCCTCGGCGGGTAACTCAAAAGGCTTGATTGCCCTATGGGTAGGCAAAGCCTCCCGCTCACCAGCTATGGCGCTCGCTCGTAACTCCTCGGCGCGTTCGAGCCTCCGGCTCCATGTGAGGTTGAGTTTTTCGTTTATTTTCGGTGACAAGTGGGTCCCACCGGTCGTGCCGCCCGATCTGCGGCGCCTGCGCTGGGCCCCACCCCTCTGTCTTCTCGACAAGTGGGCGAGTCGATGGGTCCCATGTGTCGGTGGCCAGTGGGCTCCTTGTCGATGGGTCCCACATGTCGATGACGCCGATGGTTCTTGTTGATGGGCCCCACTGTCGATCTCTCAAAATAAAAATAAAAATTAAAATCTAATATTCGATGGGCCTACACAGAAATTTCCGAATTTCTCGATTTATTCAAATCTGAGATTTTCAAATGAGCATAACTTTCTCATTTAACTCCAATTCCAGCCATTCAAATTTCTAAATTCATCTAAAATCATAATCTATCCAACTATGGCCTCTGTTGAATTTTTGGATTTTATTTGAATTTTCTTTTGTATTTATTTGCTTTGTTGCCTCGTCTTTTCTCGCGTAGATTCCAACGTTGTCAACGAACCCTCTCCACAGCAGCTAGAAGACCCAGAAACCCTGCAAGAAGGCAAGTCTCCTTTGATCATCTTGAACCTATGCTTTTGAAATGTTTTAAAATATTTTAAATTATGTGCATTGCTATTTACCTAAATTCACTAGTTCAAATCTTTAGGAACTAGTTATTCCAACTTATATGCCCTCCATTGAAATTGAATGCCATGTACTCTTGTCACCATAGAACTCCCTTTGTCTCATTAATGAGAGTATTTAATTACTTGTTGATGTTAGTATGGTAGTATAATGCTTAGTCATGCTATCTAATAACTTTGGAAACTCTTGAAAATGGGAAATTATGATTTGTTATTGAAACCCTTGTGTTTATAAATGTAGTGGTAATTGGAGTTGCCATGATCTTTTAAAATAAAATAAAATGTGAAAGTTGGTTTAGATTAGGGTGGATGGTTGGTTTGGCTTAGTGCGATTATACGAGATCTTGTTAAGTGTATGTTCCACCTAGTCAATGGGGCCGGCGCTTGTGTTTGTCGGTGAGCATTAAGTACAACCACAAGTCTATATCGTCGACCTAGGTGACTAACTTATGATAGTCTAGTTTAGGTGCCACGATGGAAAGTGGGTGCCGAGGATGGGTGGTTATTCACGGTGAGGGCAGAGTTTCTTGTACTCATATGGCGCAGAGGGGCTTGATTAGGCGGATTTAACCCATACTGCGGTGAAACCTCGTGGGTGGTATCTAGCTAGAATAGAATAAGGTAAAGGCTTTGTGGTATTTTATCTGGGTCTCATGCCAAAGGCGTGTTGACTTTTAGGATAATTTATCTCTTGTGGGTAAGTTGTACAACCTCTGCAGTGTAAAACTATTCGAATAGCCGTGCCCACGGTCAAGGCGGAGCAAGGAATGCATTCACACGGTAGATTTCTGGTTTTGTTTTAAAATCAAAGTTTGTATTAGGGTGGAGGAACTCTCGGAAGGAATCTGGCGGATGGAGCGAGAGAGGGTGGATGGAACCCGATTTAAAACTTGACCAATGGTAATTGGTTAGCTAGTGTTAGTAGTTGGAACCTTCACTAGAAAGTTAATTACATTAAAACATTTACTTCATTAAATAATGGCTTGAAAATAACTAGTAATGTCGAGATTTCAAATATTGCTTTGTGCAAAAGAACCATATGGCCTTCCTTTGTTAAGCCTTGCATCTATGCTACACTTAAAAATCAAATCTCGAGAGGAAGTTGAAGCTCGGGAGGTGACTACGACTCTTTGCTTGCTTGTGGTGTGATGGATTCTTCCGGAGGACTAGGTCGCGCTTCCCGATCAATTGCACGTGGCGGGTGATGGGTCGATCCTCAGTTTTATTTGCTTCCGCTTTATTTCTTGTGTGCGAGTCTTAAAACCTCCTTGTAATAATGAGACCGGTGGTCGGTACTCTTATTCTTGTAATAAATCGTTGATGGTGATGTTTTCCATTACTGTTTGTTGTGTGCACTAGTTTTGATGCGGGACTAGTCTTTGTAATACCTGAGGGTCGGGTTTGATTATCAGGAGGCAGCAGAGATGGCATCGAGCCAATTTGGTATGGGGCGTGACCTAGATTAGAAATGGCAAACCATAAGGACTTATATTTATAAAAAGTATATTAAAAATGTGTAAGCTTCTTTGCTTCTACTCTCTTCCTACTTAGAATCTCGTTCTTGTCTCCAACTCCATTTATTAAAACTTTTACTAATCTTTTCTTTCACTCAACTTTGTAGATGGTTGGTTCATCCTCATTGCCAGTGGGACTACTACTCACATGGAGAGGATCTTTGGAGCATTCGCTAGCCTTCTCGGCGGTGATCACGATGTCAGATACCGTCGACCACCCATCTTGAGAGTCGGAAGACGCGGATCTGGATCGAGACTCTTGGGCGATGGAGGTATTCTGTATGCGGGAAGAGAATTCAAGTCCCACACCTACCCCATCAAGCACCCTCGGTCCATTGTTTGCGCCATCCCGGGGCGCGCACGCCTCGCCATTGGCGAGTTGTGCCACTGCACAAAGATCTTTGTACATGGTCCCCCTTTTGCTTCTTCATCAACCTCGCCGGGGCGAGTATCGGATCCCTTTGATATTCCGGTGGCGATCCTCGTTGTCACATCAGTGCAGCTCACCCGAGCGATGGTAGTCACTTATGCTAGAGCTCGGGAGAGATTGGACAACCGGATGCTTCTCACTTCCACTACGGCATTCAGGCAACCGCACACAACTTCTCGAGCGAGCGGCTGAGTTTGAGTTGGGGCGTCTCGGGCGCGGCCAGGCTTCTGCGCCGTCTTCACCGTAGTTGATTACCGCCATCTTCCCGGTACGGCCGTCATCCCCAACAACCCGGCACGGCTCGACTTCGGGACTCCACATCGGACTTACGGCCGCAAGAAGGTGCGGCGCCCGATCCGCCACTGTCATTACTCTCAAGCGCCAAGCCTTCTCCTTCCCATTCTCGATCGGCGCCTCGATCGTAATCGTGCCTCGGCGAGTGTGGCCCATTCCGTCACCACGTGAAGCGCCGGGAAGACCGGAGGAGGATCGAGAAGGGACCGGAAGAAGACCACGAGGCGCGTCTTTGGAGAGGATTAGTAGTCTTTTGAGTCCGTAGTACCCAAATAAAATGTCGCGTCCTTAGACGCTTATTGTTATGTTTTGGTGTGCTAGATGGGTATGCAGGCCTATGTGCACTTGTGGTACAGCCATCCTTGGAGTTATCTTGATTTTATAAAGTTTTCCCTAAGTGGTTGCTAGTTCTTTCTTGTGTGTTGGCTTGGGATGTGGTTTAGTTCCCTAATCTCTTACCTTTGCTATTTCCCTCTTACATACGCTAACCTAAACCGCCGGATGGTGAACACGAGGAGCAACCACGGCGGCCGTGGCGTAACAACCAGCGAGAGGACAACATTCCACCACCTCCGCTCGGGCCCCCAACTTGGAGAAATGATGGCTATGTAGCTGCGATTACTTCAAGCTCGCCCGAGAACCAAGTGCGGCCACCACCCGGGTACCCAACGAGCACGGTCTAAATTGGGAATTCATGAGACAAGGCCTCCCACTTTTCTGGATCGGTGGATCCCACAGGCGGATGATTGGATCAAGGATGTGGAAAGAAAATTGGTCTAGCTCGATTACAGCGATAATGAAAAGGTCTTGTATCTGCTCACCGACTCAAGGAATGGCTGCCAGCTGGTGGGAAAACTACGCGCCGCCCATCAAAATGCACAAGCCATCACTTGGGAGGAGTTTGTCGAAGCTTTCATGCTTTGCCCATATTCCTCTGGGAGTAATGGAAATGAAGAAGAGAATTCTACCAACTACAGAGGAAACCTCGGTGTTTAGAATACTGAACAAGTTCACCCAGCTGTCGGTATGCATCGAAGAGGTCACATCGGATCGACCAAGATTTGGAGGTTCACGCGAGGACTTGACCCCAACCTTAAGGTGCAGCTGGTATCAATGACTTCCCAACCTTCGGCACCTAGTGAACAAGGCCTTTGTCAGAAGATGCTCGGCGCCGGTGTCTGAAAATCGGAAGAGGAAGTTTCAAGCACTGACAAGGAGCAAGCAGCTCTCGATTCCTTCGCACCTCACTATCATAAGCTCTCGAGTCAAGCATGCCAGGACTCCCTTTTGGGACCCGCCCAAATCCACAAACTCCCGGGCAAACAATGGTGGCCAACCCCGAGAACAAGACTTGGCGGCGAGTGCGGTGTTTTAGCGCAGAACATGGGGCACTATGCGACAATTGTCCCGAAGCGCCCAACAATAACTCCAGTTCGTTTCAATCAGGGACTACGCGACAAACTCCATTGCGAGTCAAGGCGTGGGCACCACAGACCCCAAGGACTCCACAAGTGGTGAGTAGAGGCATCTCAACCATGTGGCCGCGAGCGGCCCAAGATGCACCGGCGTAGTTACAGGTAAGTTTCTTGTCAACTCGATAATTGCATCAGCATTATTTGATTACGGAGCTTCACATTCTTTTGTGTCAAAGATGTGGTTGAAAGTATAGTTGGGATGTGAGTAAACTACAGAACCCCATGCTAGTCAGTCCACAGAAAGCAAATGAGGACTAACACGGTTTGCCTTGGCGCAGTGTGGATATAAATGGAGTTAAGTTCTTAGCAAATCTTATTATAATAGACTCCAAGGGTTTAGATGTAATACTTGGAATGGATTAGTTAACCAAGTATAAGGGCAGATAGATTGTCTTGGCCAAATTATTACAATCACTAACTCGATGGGATTCAAGTAAGGTATAAGTCAAACTCCCTTACCCGGCGAGTGTAGTTTGAGCGGTGTAAAGGTGACTCGGAGAAAGTACCTATAGTGAGTGAGTACCGGATGTATTCCACGAAGATTTGCCGGAATGCCGCGAGACAGGAAGTAGAATTTGTCATCAACCTAGTACACAGGCAGCTCAATTTCCAAGAGACCTTATCGGATGTCGCAAATGATTTGGCGGAAGTTAGAAACAAATTGAAGAGCTGCGAGGATAAAGGATTTGTAAGGCCAAGCTCGTCACCTTAGGAGCACCGATCTTGCTAGTAAAGAAGAAAGATGGTAGTCTTCGCATGTGTGTGGACTATCGATCATTGAATGATGTGACTATTAAGAACAAGTACCCTTTACCCAGAATAGATGATCTGTTTGATCGGTTGAAAGGATCATGTGTATTCTCTAAGATTGACCTTCGATCGGGATATCACCAATTGAAGTTAAGACCGGAGGACATACCCAAGACGCATGTGCCACCGTTATGGATTGTATGAGTATCTGATGATGTCTTTCGGTCTAACCAATGCTGACAAACTTCACGAATCGATGAATAAGGTGTTCATGGAATATTTGGATAAGTTTGTGGTTGTATTCATCGGCGATATTCGATATACTCCAGAATGAGGAAGAACCCTTGAGAACATTTGAGGATAGTTTTGGAAAAGCTCGGAGAGAATCGGTTGTATGCCAAGTTCGGTAAGTGTGAGTTTTGGTTGAAGAAAGTAGCTTTCTTGGGCCATGTGATTTCAGCGGGAGGAGTGTCAGTAGACCACGAGAAAGTAAATGATGTGCTCAATTGGACACAACCAAAGTCGATATCAGAAATCGGGAGTTTTCTTGGATTGGTGGTTACTATCGTCGATTTATTGAAGGTTTCTCCAAGCTCATAAGACCTCTCACCCGATTCTTTGAAGAAGGAAAAGAAGTTTGAATGGAGTAAACCATGTGAGGATAGTTTCAAGAGTTGAAGAAAAGGTTAACCTGCACGGTGTTGGCGCTTAGGACATTAGGAAGGATTTTGAAGTCTTCTGCGATGCGTCAAGGCAAGGACTAGGGCGTGTCTTGATGCAAGAAAGAAAGGTAGTAGCATATGCCTCAAGGCAGGCTGCGACCCCATGAAGAAATTACCCAACTCATGATTTAGAGCTCATTGTAGTAGTGCATGCTTTGAAAATATGGAGGCATTACTTGATTGGCAACCGTTGTGAAATTTACGGATCACAAGAGTTTGAAATATATATTCACTCAACCGATCTCAACATGAGGCAAAGGAGATGGCTTGAGTTAATAAAGGATTATGATATTGGAATACATTATCACCCGGGAAAGGCTAATGTGGTAGCGGATGCCTTGGCGAGAAAGAGTTATTGTGCAAAGGCGTGGATTAAGGGCGGTATGCCTACCCTTTAGAAGAGTTCCAACGGCTCAACCTAGAAGTAGTGGAGGAAGGATTTCTAGCCACTTTGGAAGTTCAACCAACCTTAGAAGATCAAATCGGAGCGGCTCAAAAGGAGGACAAGTATGTCCGGAGATCAAGGATAATATGAAGAAAGGGAAAGCCTGGGATTTTGGAGGATGAAGAAGGTACCCTTTGGTTTGGGAAAAGAATTATTGTACACGAAAGAAAGAGGTAAAGGAGTTAATATTGAAGGAAGCCCATGAATGGATATTCAATTCATCACAGGAGTACCAAGATGTACCAAGATCTCAAGGAGAGGTATTGGTGGTCAAGTATGAAAGCGAGAAATTGCAGAATCGTAGCCTTGTGCGATGTATGCCAGCGGATTAAGCTGAACACGAGAGACTGCTGGACCTGCGACCATTGCAGATCCACGAGTGGAAATGGGAAGAAATTGGTATGGATTTTATAAGCTGGATTACAAGAACCAAGGCAGAGCACGATTCAATTTGGGTTATAGTGGATCGTTTGACAAAAATCGCCCATTTCATTCGATAAAGACCACCTACTCGGGGATAGACTTGCGGAGTTGTACATGTCAAAATTGTGTGTTTGCATGGGATCCCAAAGAAGATTGTGTCGGATCGAGAACCAGTTCACTTGAGATTTTGGCAAAAGCTACATGAACTTTTAGGCACAAACTTAAACTTGATCTGACTTATCATCCACAGACGGATGGTCAAGCGAAAAAGTAAATCAAATCTGGAAGACATGTTGAGAGCTTGTGTCTTGGCAAACAAGAGTAATTGGGATCGAGTTTGCCTATGCGAGTTCTCCTACAACAATAGTTATCAATCCGGTTTACAAATGTCTCGATTCGAAGCCTATACGGCGAAGTGTAGGACTCCATTGTATTGGAAGAAGCGGGAGAAGGACAAGTGTTTGGACCAGATGTGCTGCGGCAAGCGGAAGAAACGAGTTCGTCTAATCCAGGCAGTTAAAAGCGGCACAAACCAGACGAGAGAAGAGCTATGCGGACAATGGCGTAGAAGCTTAGAATTCGTACACAGGGATCATGTTTATTTGAAGGTGTCACCTCTTAAAGAATGAGGCGTTTTGGAGTAAGTGGAAAGCTAGCTCCCAGTTCATTGGACCTTTTCTGTTGTGGCGAAGCGAGGAGAAGTTGCTTACAGATTGGAGCTTCCACGCATGGTATCAAAGGTGCATAGCGTCTTCCATGTGTCTCGGCTAAGAAAGTGTCTTAGAGTTCGGAAGAAGCGGATGCCTCTAGATGAAATAAATGTAAGGAGGACCTCACCTATCCGAATATCGGTCAAGATATTGGAGAAGCGAGGCGCCGTGCATGCGCGACAAGATTATCAAGTTACGTAAAGTGCAATGGAGCAATCATTGAGTGGAAGCAACTTGGGAGCGTGAAGAGGATCTAAGAGAAGAGTTCCCGATCTTTTCCCGGTCAGTCAGAATCTCGGGTGAGATTCTTTCTAAGAAGTAGGTTTGTCACATCCCAAAAATTTGGCTTTTGAAAAATTTAATTCAAATAAATTATTTTAAGGTAATTGGATTTTACTTGGCTTTTATTTGCCTTTACTGGATTTTAAGAATTTAAAAACTATTTTAGAGCTTAAAAGTAATTCGAAATATGAAAATTAAATATCAACAGTAGTTGGAAATAATTTTATTTAGCCCAAAATATGTCCAGGAGCTTACATGAATTTTTCTGGAATTTTTGGAGGTATTTTCATATTTTAGAGGCCTAAATAATTTTCTAGCCTTTTACGAAAATTTAAATCAAATTCTGAAAATAAAATCCCTCCATTTTCCTCCGGCCGCGCGTGGGCGGCCCAGATCCATACGTCGCGCTCGGCGATCCGCGCGCCCCTCTCCTCGTCGTCGTGAGCGGCCCGTCGGCCGGCCGCCTTCCCCCTCGCGCGGCGCGTGGGCGGCTCGGATGGCGAGTCCCGCCGCAGGCCATCCAGCCGCCGATCTTTTCCCAGGCGCGTGGCAGCCATCCGCCTGCCCGGCGCTCCCTCCTCTCTCTCGCCACGCGGGGCCCGCTGCCGGATCCGTCGTCCCCAGAGCCGCGCCTTCCTTTTCCTTCCTCTTTCCTTTTCGCCGCGGCCGAGACGCGCGGATCCCCTTGCCTTCCCGGCCCCTCGGTTTTGGAAGTCCCGGGCGCCGCGCGGCAAGATCCCGATCTCGGGCTCCCCTTCCATCAGCGCCCCTCTTTCCCGTTTCCCCCTTTCCTTCCTTTTCCGGCGAGCCTGCCGGCGAGGATTGCGCGCCGTGTCCCCTCCTCGCCCCTATAAATAGCTCCCTCGGCCTCCTCTCCCCGCACCACCTCCCAGCGCCCTCCACTTCTCCCTTTGAGCCCCGCGCGCCGTCGCGCAGCTCCGTGCGCGTCCGTGGGTGCTCCGGTGAATGTCGCCGTCGCCTCGGTCTTCCCAGCTCGCCGCCCTACCTCGAGCACCCCGTGGCGTGCGATCCTCCCGGCGCCTCGGCCGCCCCTCCCGCCCGCCGGGGCGCGTGCGCCGCCGGAGGACCGAGCTAGCTCGCCTCCCCCTCGTCGTCGGCCTTCTCCGCTCGTCGCGCACCTCGTCGACCCCTCAGCGAGACCCCTCGCTCAAGGATTGCATTTCACGCGTCACCCGAACCCCTCAGGCCCTCCCTCGCGCGGCGACCACGCCTCGGCCACCTTCCCGCCTCCCCTCGGCGGGTAACTCAAAAACAGTTGCCCTATATGGGTAGGCAAAGCCTCCCGCTCACTTAGCTGCGGCGCTCGCTCGTAACTCCTCGGTGCGAGTTCGAGCCTCGGCTCAGCAGCTTGTTTGAGTTTTCATTTATTTTACTGGGTGACAAGTGGGTCCCACCCGTCGTGGCGGCGTGATGTTGCGGCGCCCACTGCGCTGGGCCCCACCCTCTGTCTTGTCTCGACAAGTGGGCGGAGTCGATGGGTCCCATGTGAGAAGTGGCGTGAGCTCACTCTCGATGGGTCCCACATGTCGATGACCGCCGATGGTTCTTTGTTGATGGGCCCCACATCGATCTCTCAAAATAAAAATAAAAATTAAAATCTAATATTCAGTGGGCCCCACACATCAGAAATTTCCGAATTTCTCGATTTATTCAAATCTGAGATTTTCAAATGAGCATAACTTTCTCATTTAACTCCAATTCCAGCCATTCAAATTTCTAAATTCATCTAAAATCATAATCTATCCAACTATGGCCTCTGTTGAATTTTGGATTTTATTTGAATTTTCGTTTGTATTTATTTGCTTTGTTGCCTCGTCTTTTCTCGCGTAGATTCCAACGTTGTCAGACCCTCTCCACAGCACAAGAAGACCCGAAACCCTGCAGAAGGCAAGTCTCCTTTGATCATCTTGAACCTATGCTTTTGAAATGTTTTTAAAATATTTTAAATTATGTGCATTGCTATTTACCTAAATTCACTAGTTCAAATCTTTAGGAACTAGTTATTCCAACTTACTATGCCCTCCATTGAAATTGAATGCCATGTACTCTTGTCACCATAGAACTCCCTTTGTCTCATTAATGAGAGTATTTAATTACTTGTTGATGTTAGTATGGTAGTATAATGCTTAGTCATGCTATCTAATAACTTTGGAAACTCTTGAAAATGGAAATTATGATTTGTTGTTGAAACCCTTGTGTTTATAAATGTAGTAGTAATTGGAGTTGCCAGATCTTTTAAAATAAAATAAAATGTGAAAGTTGGTTTAGATTAGGGTGGATGGTTGGTTTGGCTTGAGTGCGATTAACACGAGATCTTGTTAAGTGTATGTTCCACCTAGTCAGTGGGACCGGCGCTTGTGTTTGTCGGTGAGCATTAACCGTACAACCACAAGTCTATATGGAGTGCGACCTAGTGACTAACTTATGATAGTCTAGTTTAGGTGCCACCCGATGGAAAGTGGGTGCGAGGATGGGTGATTATTCACGATGAGGGACAGTTCTTGTACTCATATGGGCGCAAGAGGGCTTGTTGGGCGGTTTAACCCTACTGCGGTGAAACCTCGTGGGTGGTATCTAGCTAGAATAGAATAAGGTAAAGGCTTTGTGGTATTTTATCTGGGTCTCATGCCAAAGGCGTGTTGACTTTTAGGATAATTTATCTCTTGTGGGTAAAGTTGTACAACCTCTGCAGTGTAAAACTATTCGAATAGCCGTGCCCACGGTCAAGGCGAACAAGGAATGCATTCACATGGTAGATTTCTGGTTTTGTTTTAAAATCAAAGTTTGTATTAGAGGTGGAGGAACTCTCGGAAGGAATCTGGCGGATGGAGCAGAGAGGGTGGATGGAACCATGATTTAAAACTTGACCAATGGTAATTGGTTAGCTAGTGTTAGTAGTTGGAACCTTCACTAGAAAGTTAATTCTGTTAAAACATTTACTTCATTATATAATGCCTTGAAAATAACTAGTAGTGTCGAGATTTCAAATATTGCTTTGTGCAAAAGAACCATATGGCCTTCCTTTGTTAAGCCTTGCATCTATGCATTTTCCCAAGACTTGCGGAGTACTTTATGTACTCACATGCTACATAAAAATCAAATCTCGGAGGAAGTTGAAGCTCGGGAGGGTGACTCGACTCTTGCCGCTTGTGGCTGTGATGGATTCTTCGGGAGGACTAGGTCGCGCTTCCCGATCAATTGCACATGGCGGAGTGATGGGTGATCCTCAGTTTTATTTGCTTCGCTTTATTTCTTGTGTGCGAGGTCTTAAAACCTCCCTTGTAATAATGAGACCCGGTGGTCGATACTCTTATTCTTGTAATAAATCGTTGATGGTGATGTTTTCCATTGTTTGTTGTGTGCACTAGCTTTGATGCAGGACTAGTCTTTGTAATACCACAGAGTCGGGTTTGATAATCGGAGGCTAAGCGAGAGATAGCATCGAGCCAATTTGGTATGGGGCGTGACCTAGATTAGAAATGGCAAACCATAAGGACTTATATTTATAAAAAGTATATTAAAAATGTGTAAGCTTCTTTGCTTCTACTCTCTTCCTACTTAGAATCTCGTTCTTGTCTCCAACTCCATTTGTTAAAACTTTTACTAATCTTTTCTTTCACTCAACTTTGTAGATGGTGGTTCATCCTCCATTGCCAGTGGGACTACTACTCACATGGAGAGGATCTTTGGAGCATTCGCTAGCCTTCTCCGGCGGTGATGCGATGTCTGCAGATGCAGTCGACCACCCATCTTGAAGTCGGAAGAAGGCGCGGATCTGGATCGAGACTCTTGGGCGATGGAGGTATTCTGTATGCAGGAAGAGGAATTCAAGTCCCACCTACCCCATCAAGCACCCTCGGTCCCATTGTTTTGGCTTTGTCCCGGGCGCGACGCCTCGCCATTGCGAGTTGTGCCACACGCACAAGATCTTTGTACATCAGTCCCCCTTTGCTTCTTCATCAACCCTCGCCGGAGGCGGAGGTATCCGGATCCCTTTGATATTCCGGTGTGATCCTCATTGTCACATCGAGTGCAGACTCACCCGAGCGATGGTAGTCACTTATGCTAGAGCTCGGGAGGAGATTGGACAACGGATGCTTCTCACTTCCGGCTACCCGGCATTCAGGCACGCCGCCGCACAACTTCTCGAGCGAGCGGTGAGTTTGAGTTGGGGCGTCTCGGGCGCCCGCCGGCTACGGCGCCGTCTTCACGCGTAGTTGATTACCGCCATCTTCCCGATACCGGCCGTCATCCCCAACAACGGCACGGCTCGACTTTGGGACTCCACATCGGACTTACGGCCGCGCAAGAAGGTGCGGCGCGATCCGCCACTGTCATTACTCTCAAGCGCAAGCCTTCTCCTTCCGTTCTCGGTCGTTGCCTCCGATCGTGTCGTGCCTCGGCGAGTGTGACTATTCCCGTCACCACGTGAGAAAGCGCCGGGAAGACCGGAGGAGGATCGAGAAGAGGACCGGAAGAAGACCACGAGGCGCGTCTTTGGAGAGGATTAGTAGTCTTTTAGTCCGTAGTACCCAAATAAAATGTCCGCGTCCTTAGACGCTTATTGTTATGTTTTGGTGTGCTAGATGGGTACACGCAGGCCTATGTGCACTTGTGGTACAGCCATCCTTGGAGTTATCTTGATTTTAATAAAGTTTTCCCTAAGTGGTTGCTAGTTCTTTCTTGTGTGTTGGCTTGGGATGTGGTTTAGTTCCCTAATCTCTTACCTTTGCTATTTCCCTCTTACATACGCTGCCTAAACCGCCGGATGGTGAACACGAGGAGCAACCAGCGTGGCCGTGGCGTAACAACCAGCGAGGAGGACAACATTCCACCACCTCCCGCTCGGCCCCCAACTTGGAGGAAATGATGGCTATGCGGCTGCGATTACTTCAAGCTCTACGCCCGAGAACCAAGTGCGGCCCGGCCAGAGAACCCAACGAGCACCCAGGTCTAAATTGGGAATTCATGAGACAAGGCCTCCACTTTTCTTTGGATCGAGTGGATCCCACAGGCGAGATGATTGGATCAGGATGTGGAAGAAAATTGGTACTAGCTTCGATTACAACGATAATGAAAAGGTCTTTGTATCTTGCTCACAGCTCAAGGAATGGCTGCCAGGCGGTGGGAAAACTACTGCGCCGCCCATCAAAATGCAAAGCCATCACTTGGGAGGAGTTTGTGAAGCTTTCCTTACTTGCCCATATTCCTACGGAATAATGGAAATGAAGAAGAGAATTCTACCAACTACAGCAGAGAAACCTCGGTGTTTAGAATACTGAACAAGTTCACCCAGCTGTCCCGGTATGCATCACGAAGAGGTCACATCGGATCGACCAAGATTTGGAGGTTCAGCGAGGACTTGACCCCAACCTTAAGGTGCATTGGTATCCAATGACTTCAACCTTCGGCACCTAGTGAACAAGGCCTTTGTCAGAAGATGCTCGGCGCGGTTTATCTGAAAATCGGAAGAGGAAGTTTCAAGCCGACAAGGAGCAAGCAGCTCGATTCCGCTTCAGCACCTCACTATCATAAGCTCTCAGTCAAGCATGCCAGGACTCCCTTTTAGGACCCGCCCAAATCCACAAACTCCCGGGCAAACAATGGTGGCCAACCCCATGAGAACAAGACTTTAGCGGCCGAGTGCGATGCTTTAGCTGCAGAACATGGGGCACTATGCGACAGTATGTCCCGAAGCGCCCGGCAATAACTCGATTCGTTTCAATGCGGGGACTCACCCGGCAAACTCATTGCGAGTCAAGGCAAGTGGGGCACCAGACCAAGGACTCCACAAGTGGTGAGTAGAGGGCATCTCAACCATGTGACCGCGGAGCGGCCCAAGATGCACAGCGTAGTTAGGTAAGTTTCTTGTCAACTCGATGAATTGCATCGACATTATTTGATTACGGAGCTTCACATTCTTTTGTGTCAAAGATGTGGTTGAAAAATATAGTTGGGATGTGAGTAAACTACAGAACCCCATGCTAGTCAGTCCACGGAAAGCAAATGAGGACTAACACGGTTTGCCTTGGCGCAGCTGTGGATATAAATGGAGTTAAGTTCTTAGCAAATCTTATTATAATAGACTCCAAGGGTTTTAGATGTAATACTTGGAATGGATTGGTTAACCAAGTATAAAGACGAGATAGATTGTCTTGTGAAAATTTATTACAATCACTAACTCTGATGGGATTCAAGTAAGGTATAAGTCAAACTCCCTTACCCAGGCGAGTGTAGTTTGAGCGGTGTAAAGGGGTGACTCGGAGAAAGTACCTATAGTGAGTGAGTACCGGATGTATTCCTGAAGATTTGCACGAATCTTGCGAGGCGAGGAAGTAGAATTTGTCATCAACCTAGTACGGAGCAGCTCAATTTCCAAGAGACCTTATCGGATGTGCAAATGATTTGGCGGAAGTTAAGAAACAAATTGAAGAGCTGCGAGGATAAAGGATTTGTAAGGCCAAGCTCGTCACCTTAGGGAACACCCGATCTTGCTAGTAAAGAAGAAAGATGGTAGTCTTCGCATGTGTGTGGACTATCGATCATTGAATGATGTGACTATTAAGAACAAGTACCCTTTACCCGAGAATAGATGATCTGTTTGATCGATTGAAAGGATCATGTGTATTCTCTAAGATTGACCTTGATCGAGGATATCACCAATTGAAGTTAAGACCGGAGGACATACCCAAGACGCATGTGCCACCGTTATGGATTGTATGAGTATCGGTGATGTCTTCGGTCTAACCAATGCTGACAAACTTCATGAATCGATGAATAAGGTGTTCATGGAATATTTGGATAAGTTTGTGGTTGTATTCATCACGATATTACGATATACTCAAGAATGAGGAAAAGCCTTGTTGAACATTTGAGGATAGTTTTGGAAAAGCTTAGAGAATCGAGTTGTATGCCAAGTTCGGTAAGTGTGAGTTTTGGTTGAAGAAAGTAGCTTTCTTGGGCCATGTGATTTCAGCGGGAGGAGTGTCGTAGACCACGAGAAAGAAAGTAAATGATGTGCTCAATTGGACACAACCAAAGTCGATATCAGAAATCGAGGAGTTTTCTTGGATTGGCTGGTTACTATCGTCGATTTATTGAAGGTTTCTCCAAGCTGCAAGACCTCTCACCCGATTCTTTGAAGAAGGAAAAGAAGTTTGAATGGAGTAAACCATGTGAGGATAGTTTCCAAGAGTTGAAGAAAAGGTTAACCACGCACCGGTGTTGATGCTTAGGACATTAGGAAGGATTTTGAAGTCTTCTGCGATGCGTCAAGGCAAGGACTAGAGTGTGTCTGCGATGCAAGAAAGAAAGGTAGTAGCATATGCCTCAAGGCAGCTGCGACCCCATGAAGAAATTACCCAACTCATGATTTAGAGCTGCTCATTGCCGTAGTGCATGCCTTGAAAATATGGAGCATTACTTGATTGTAACCGTTGTGAAATTTACGGATCACAAGAGTTTGAAATATATATTCACTCAACCCGATCTCAACATGAGGCAAAGGAGATGGCTTGAGTTAATAAAGGATTATGATATTGGAATACATTATCACCAGGGAAAGGCTAATGTGGTAGCGGATGCCTTGGCGAGAAAAGAGTTATTGTGCCAAGTTTGTGGATTAAGACGGTATGCCTACCCTTTAAGAAGAGTTCCAACGGCGCAACCTAGAAGTAGTGGAGGAAGGATTTCTAGCCACTTTGGAAGTTCAACCAACCTTAGAAGATCAAATCGGAAGCGGCTCAAAAGGAGGACAAGTATGTCCGAGATCAAGGATAATATGAAGAAAGGAAAGCCTCGGGATTTTGGAGGATGAAGAAGGTACCCTTTGGTTTGGGAAAGAATTATTGTACACGAAAAGAAAGAGGTAAAGGAGTTAATATTGAAGGAAGCCCATGAATCTGGATATTCAATTCATCACAGGAGTACCAAGATGTACCAAGATCTCAGGAGAGGTATTGGTGGTCAAGTATGAAGCGAAAATGCGAATACGTAGCCTTGTGCGATGTATGCCAGCGGATTAAAGCTGAACACGAGAGAACTGCTGGACTTCTGCGACCATTGCGAGATCCACTGAGTGGAAATGGGAAGAAATTGGTATGGATTTTATAAGCTGGATTACCAAGAACCAAGGCGGGGCGATTCAATTTGGGTTATAGTGGATCGTTTGACAAAAGTCGCCCATTTCATTCGGTAAAGACCACCTACTAAGGGATAGACTTGCGGAGTTGTACATGTCAAATTGTGTGTTTGCATGGGATCCCAAAGAAGATTGTGTCGGATCGAGGAACCAGTTCACTTGAGATTTTGGCAAAGCTACATGAACTTTTGGCACAAACTTAAACTTGGTCACAGCTTATCATCCACAGACGGATGGTCAAGCGAAAGAGTAAATCAAATCTGGAAGACATGTTGAGCTTGTGTCTTGGCAAACAAGAG